>SJYC01131122.1:0-11290 GCA_006408675.1 Madoqua kirkii | reverse complement strand
TAAAGAATCTGCCTGCAGTGCGGGAGACCTTGGTTCAATCCCTAGGTTGGGAAGATCCCTTGGAGAAGGGAAAGGCTACCCACTCCAATATTCTGGCCTGGAGAATTCCATGAACTGTATAGTCCATGGTGTGGGCAAAGAGTCGGACACGGCTGAGCAACTTTCACTTTCAAATGCCCAGAAGTGGAAATGCTGATCATATGATAGTTCAATTTTTAATTTTTTGAGGCACCTCCATACCGTTTTCCATACTGGCTGCATCAGTTTACACTCCCATCAGCAGTGCACAAGGGCTTCCTTTTCTCCACATCCTTGACAACATTTATTGTCTCTTGTCTTTTTTATACTATCCATTCTAACAAGTGTGAGATGATACTTCATTAGGGTTTTGATTTGCATTTTCCTGATGATTAGTGATGCTGAGAATATTTTCATGTACTTCTTGGCTATCTGTATGTCTTTTTCAGAAAAGTATTCAGGTCCTCTGCCCCCTTTTTAATTAGATCTTTGGTTTTTTTTCTGTTGAGTGGTATGAGTTGTTTATATGTTTTTGATATTAACCCTTTATCAGTACATGATTTGTAAACAATTTCTCTCCTTCAGTAGGCTGTCTTCATTTTATTGATGGTTTCCTTTTGCTGTGCAGATAAATGAAGTATTACATGATATTCTCTTAAATTAGAAATTAATTTCATAAAATTACCTAATTAACACCAGTCAAGACAAATATTATTTTTGTTTCATCCATTTAGAAGCATTGATGATTCCTATTCTGATCTCTTTGAGACTATTAGTGATTATCACCCTGTTCAAAAACATTTTAAAATCCTTTCCATTTGAAATCTGAGAAAGGAAATCCTTTCCATTGTCCATTGCCTGGAGAATAAAACAAGTTGTTTTCCCCTTTGGTATTATCACCCAGCCTTGCTTTTTACTTTCCTCTCATTCTCTTTTTCTCTTCAGACATATTTTGGAATGGATGTCTCTGCAGTTGAAGATCCAGTTCAAAGACGAGCACTAGAAACCATGATAAAAACCTATGGCCAGACCCCTCGTCAGCTATTCCAGTCAGCCCATGCGAGCAGACCTGGCTCTAAGCTCAGCATCGAAGGGGAGCTTCCTGCCGCCGTGGGGTTGTTAGTGCAGCTTGCTTTCAGGGAAACCAGAGAACAGGTCAAGGAAATTACCTATCCGGTATGTCATTTGGATTTTAATAGAATTCAGGAAAATATGGCTCAACTCCTGAGACATCAGACCTTCTCCCAAGCTTTAGAGGCCGGGAATTGAGTACCATGGTCACAGCACCAGCCAGGGAATACAGATGCCCGCATTAGTTCTGTGTGTAGAAGATGCTGTGTTAGTGATATGAAGAGAGTGCTGTGGGAGCTCAGGTCAGATTGTGACCTCCCTGAGGGTTATTAAGGGGAAAGCCCCACCAGGCAGTGACATAACAGGCATTGCAAATGGGAGGGAAGGAACCAGTGCAAACATGCCTAGCATGGTCCTGGTTGTCAACTTCCACCAGGAGTAGTGACCAGAAGTGTAAATGTTTGAGTTTACAATTAAGGGGAAAATCTTACATGATTTTTTGGCCCCTCCAGATTGTCATGATAAGAAGTATTCCTTTTAAAGTAGGAATTAAGTATTAATTTATATTCCAAAATAGAAAAATAAAGCAAGTAAGCCTTAAGAGTAAAATGGATTTTAGTCCTCAGCTGAATTCTTCATTATTAAAGCAGCTTAAGGTGGGAGCCTGTGAGTTATAAAGTGTTAAAGAGGTTTGCAGAAGGGAATCATCATAGAAAATGAAAAGACAAAGGAAAGAGGTAAGATAAAGCAGAGATCTCAGACTGCAGTCATCTGTGATCCACTTTAAGAGGAAATGGTTTTTAGAGATCTTGTTTTGACAACTGTTTCTTATTGTAAAGTTACTTAAATACACTAAATGTAAACTCTTTATGCTCATAGCTCATATATATCAAATTTGCATATGTTTGCATGTTAAATGCAAGCAGAGCTAGTAAGATCAAAATTGTAAAAGATCAATACGATAGACAATATTGTTTTGCTGAACCCAGATCACTCATGTTGTTTTCCATAGTTGAAAGCTGTGTTTTTTGTTTTATGTTTACTTGTCAGTGTAACTCATGATTTTGAAGCCTTACAAATCATTTTAGTCATTATCATTACCAGGGTCATTATTTTTAACTAGAATCTGTTATTTTTTTAACATTTCAAAATAATTTAACAGTACAGCCCTGAAAAGTAATAAATACCATTTCATTTGCCACTATACTTATTGCTCTTTAGCTAATTAAAGTTGGTGCATATGCAGGACCTGAGCAGGATGTCTGTTTGTAATAGGAACGGATACTGAGCTGCCTCCTTCCCACCTCAGGACTTTCACACTGGCTGTTCCCTCCACCTGGCATGCCCTGTCCCCGATAGAGCCCAGGTGTGCTTTAATTTCACTCAGGCGTCTGCTTGCCTCAGAGACTCTTGCCCAACCCCTCATCTAACTAGCAATTCTCTTTCTCAGTTCCCTCCCCCTCCTTAGACTTTGTTCATAGCACTTGCACCACCTATGGAAATATGTGTTCCTCATCTGTCTTGTTTATCACTGTATCTAACCACCAGGAACACAATTTCCATGAGTGATTCTATAGTTACTACCATTTTTTAAATGTACTTTTTACTTTTCTTGGTTTTAGAGTCCCTTGTCATGGATAAAAGGCTTGAAATGGGGGGAGTATGTGGGTTCCCCAAGTGCTCCAGTTCCTGTGGTCTGCTTCAGCCAGCCCCACGGAGAAAGATTTGGTTGTCTCCAGGCTCTGCCCACTAGAGCAATCTGTGGTTTGTCCCGAAATTTCTGTCTTCTGATGACATATAGCAAAGAACAAGGTAAAATAAAACATGAAAATCATCCTAGGTCTATGTTTCAAGAGATTTGAATGTTTCCCCTCATCTGTGCTGCTATTTTGTTTCATTTCTGAGTTTTCTGAGTCCTTGGTGAAAAAACAGACTCAAATTTGTGTTCATTTAATGCAAAGTAGGAATTAAAACATACTACATGAAAAAAAATGAGAACTAAAGGCAGTGTCATTTGAAATGAGAGGAAGAATTGAAGGAAACAAGAATAAATAAATGTCTACGATGAAAACATTATCAATTTTATAGAAATACACACTTTGAGGTTCTTGAATCCCAGAACAGAAGACTTATTTGACCAACAGTTCTAGTACCTCAGAAGAGACAATCATGAAAGTAAAACAAAATGAGGAAATCATGATAGCCTTGAAAGTAGGTTTTAAAAATACATATGTCTGGAAAGCAGTCTTCTTCTCACCTCTCTGCACTGACTCACCAAAAGCAGCACATGGGAAAGTGCTGTCAGTAGAGGCCCTCTTGATATTTATAAATGTCACCTACGCACTGGAAAACTAGTGACATTTTCCGTTCAAGCAATCCTCAGCCCTTCCAAATTAATCATTTTACTTACTGTGAAAGAACTCTGCCTACTTCCTAGGCCTGGGCTTTAAGCACTGAAGTGAATGACCGAGGGCACCCATCTGTGCCTGTCAGGGGTACGCAGATTTGCCTGGAAACCAGAGTGTGGGCCTGCCGCCGCTTGGTGTTGGTTCTGTGCGCTGAGCTCCTCCAGTCCTCACCGCCCACCACTGGAGCACCCGTGCCCCAGCATCAGCCACTTCAAGGAGTTTAGTGTGCTGCTGCACCGCAGTTCTTTTAAGCTCACTCTTCCTCTGCCATGAGGTGGATGATTGCCTTTATAGCTGCCAGCAATAAAAGAAGCCACATACCATTTCATCAAAGTTTAGTGAACTAAGAGGGGAAGGTATATCTGTTTAATCATCATTGTAATACCAGTAGTTTATTCTCACTAGTATGTTGCAGTCAGCTATGAGATGCGTCACAAGTAGTTTACTAAAAATAACACTTAGAGGATCGAAATGTGTGAATAATTTGCCTTTAAGAAATTCATTAGAGTGGATTGAAGTTTATCTCTTGATCAGAGGGAAAGGGGCTGGTATTATTACTTAGCATGGTGGGACTTAAATATGTCTAGTATAATAGCTAACCTACCTTATTTGTGCCACTACAGTCACAAGCCCTTAATAGCTGTGTTCATTCAAATTACCCTTTATTTCCTCACAGAATGTAAGTGGGATTTGGCAGAATCTAGGTGTGTCCAGAGAAGTGGTGGCATACAAGTTATGGCCGTGAGCATGCGTGGCACAGTGCCTGAATTTGCACCCCAGTTGTGTTGCTTAATACCTGTGTATTTTTGTGTAATTTTGAGAAAATTACTTATGCTTCTCAAGTCCTGGCTTTTAATCTATGAAATGGGAATAATAAAAGGACTTACTTCACAGGGTAATTCACTATAATTATTAAATGAAATAATATAAGGAATGGTTAACACCTGACTCTGGTGTGCTTAATAAATAAATGTCCGTCAGACTGTGAACACTCTGGAGCCAGACACTCTGTGCATTCACTGCTGTACCCAGTGCAGAACCATCCACAGGGGCATTTCCTAGTGACTAAAGAGCGCAGCAGGCAGATGGGAGGTCATGTGTGTCGAGCACTGTTACATTAAATAACTGCCCTCTAGTTACACATGTGTAATACAGTGTAGCAACTAAACTGCCATGGTTTAATGATCTTTAGCTCAGTACAAGCCAATTACTTGAGAACTAGCAATGCCTCAAAATTGTCTGAGGTGCTTTTTTCCCAAGTATACTCAGTTGGTATACTGAGTATACCATTAGAGACACACCAAATTAGAATCTCTGGGGCTTGAGTCTAAATCTGCACATGCTGTAAAAGTCTTGCAAACTCTTATTTAAGATCTACTGTTCTAATAGGTAAAGAAGTTTATCTTTCTTTAAAAAAAAAAAAAGATGGTGCATCTTGTGTTGCTGGAATGAGAAACCTGGGACAGTTATTGAGTTCTTAGCACATGCCAGGATTCATGGTAAAATCTGGGATGTCCTGAGGCTTATCTAGAGAGGAGCATATACATAGCAAGGCTATCCTAATTTCTATATTGCAAAACTGATATCCACATTTGGAATTATACTCAACAAAGCAAAAAGAAATCTGTGAACTATGTTTTCAATGTGCTCTTGATTCATTCAACAAACATTTATTTGTTTTGTTGCTTTATATTATGTTATATTGTGCTATGTGTTATGCTATATATTGTGCTGAGTGCTCACATTCTATATATTATAGATACAGCTATATATTAATCAGAGTACTCACATTCTCCTTAAGGAACTCAAAGCTTCTTAGTTGTACAGGCAGCACCAGCTACCTACAGCTTTTATGCTGCATTAGCCCTAGTCAGTGTGCCAACAAGGCGTATATTATGAGAAACACTGGAAAAGGATGTCAGAATGTCCATCTTTATCCCAAAAGGACGTAGACATGTTGAGAGTAGAACAAGAGAAGAATAGAACCTCATTATATGAACTTCCCCCATACAAAATCCTTGCAGTTGCAGGATTAAATTATTCTTCTCAGGATTGCTTCTGCTCCAGCGATGGTCCCTCTCTAGCATTAGTAGTTCTCCATATTGATTTTTCAGTATGAGGTATCTAGAAAGTTACTTAAACATTATCTAGTTCATATTTATTATTAGAAGAAAAAGCATCGCAGAACATAAATAGAGGAAGCTTAATTATCTTTGTCTTTTATAAAAATTTCTAATAGAAATTTTATTTCTAAGTCAAATAAATCCCTACCCCAAAAAAAAAAGGTGAAAAAGAAAACAGTTCCAACCTTAGAATCCTATTAGCCTTAAAGAAATGAAACTAACATAAGTCGGTCCATCTTATGACTATAAAGATGATTTTGCACTGGAATGACCATGTTCTGCTATGTGAACTTCAGGCCTTAAAGGCCAGAATGGTCTTTAACCTGCCATTTCAGTGAGCTGTCCAATGATAACTGGTCAGTGGCAACTAATTCTTTTCTTTCTCTTTCTTGAGGTGTGAGAAGCATGGACAGTACTGACATTCAGTGGTCAGCCATCCTGAGCTGGGGATATGCTGATAACATTTTAAGGTTGAAGAGTAAACAGAGCGAGCCTCCAGTAAACTTTATACAAAGTTCCCAGCAATATCAGGTAAACATTTTTATAAAGTATTTTATAATAATAATTAAACATAATGCTTTAGAAGAGAGTCAGACTGATGACAGGTAGTATTTAATATCCTGTAGTTAGTTAATTTGTGGGGGAGAAAGTGGTCTCCCCGTCCTATTCCTCTGCCATCTTAGGACCACCCTCTGCTTAAAAGGTCTATATTAAATAGTAATATGCAATATTACCATCAGGTAATAAAAATAAATTTCAAGTGAGGAAAATAAACAGTAAAGTCACACAGTCAGTGCTCAAAGAAGTGAATTCTGTTTAATTCTGTGTCCCTTGTTGTCTGGTCCTGAACATAGCAGGAGGAGGTGGACTTGGTCCTTTAAAAAATTCTGGAATGATCCGAGAATTGAGAAGCAAAATCACAATTAATAATTAAGCATATCACTGACTAATGCATCAGTCTGAAAGGAGCAATGCAGAAAAAGACAGTCAGCAAATGTCTCTATTTCATGAGTCCCTCATTCAACACATTTAGTGATTGACAATCTTATTAGATTCAGTTTCTGTAACCTGGGTTTTAGCCCTGGGTCAGGAAGATCCCCGAAGAACAGAATGGCAACCCACTCCAGTATTCTTTCCAGGAGAATCCCCATGGACAGGGGAGCCCAGTGGGCTACAGTTTAAGGGATGCAAAGAGTTGGATATGACTGAAGTGACTAACACTACTACTACTAGTGAATTTTTTTGTGATTTATTTATTTTACTTTACAATATTGTATTGATTTTGCCATACATTTTTATTAGATTCAGTTTCTGTAACCTGGGTTTTAGCCCTGGGTCAGGAAGATCCCCGAAGAACAGAATGGCAACCCACTCCAGTATTCTTTCCAGGAGAATCCCCATGGACAGGGGAGCCCAGTGGGCTACAGTTTAAGGGATGCAAAGAGTTGGATATGACTGAAGTGACTAACACTACTACTACTAGTGAATTTTTTTGTGATTTATTTATTTTACTTTACAATATTGTATTGATTTTGCCATACATTGACTTGAATCTGCCATGAGTGTACATGTGTTCCCCATCTTGAACCCCCCTCCAACTTCCCTCCCCATCCCATCCCTCTGGGTCATCCCAGTGCACCAGCTCCAGGCACCCTGTATCATGTATCAAACCTGGACTGGTGATTCATTTCACATATGATAATTTACATGTTTCAATGTCCTTCTCTCAAACCCTCCCACCCTCGCACTAACCTGAATTCTTAAAAGGTGAAATGCATTGCTTTCAAGTTTTAGTAGCTTGAGTTTGTTATACAGGATGGATTACTTTTACAAACATGCAAGATAATTCATAAAGGTTAATAGCCAAATAGGATGTCTGTGACAAAATAGTGTAGGACAATAACTTTTCAAAAAGTCAGCTCTAACTGAATGCAATGCACACACTGTTATATTATTAGGCAGTAGCAGTAAGGGAAGGGTAGCATATTAACTTAACTGTTTAAGAATAGTGATTTCTTTAACTAATCATCATGAATCAAGACCTGACCTAACAACACATGACAAAGGAAAAGGTGTGTGGATAAATATGGTGCATCTAATTAATTTTCACATAATATAGACTCATTATATATGCACAAACATGCATACACATGCTGTAAAACTAATTCCCGTCACTGCCAAATTAATGACATGGGTAGCAAATGTTATAGTATTAAAATAAATATAAAAATAAAATTAAAAAAGACTTCAGAAAACTACACAATTGTGCAGAATTTTAATCTAGTTTTTCTTTCGAAGGAAAAAAAAAACCATAGCAGTAATTTTTCCTTTTGATATTTCCCTTGTGTCTTTAAAATAAATACCAAGTTTAGAAACTTCAAAGAGATTTATATTTTCAGGCAGGAGTAATGGGCCAGTAAACTGTGGAAAGTTCTGAAAGAGGTGGGAATATCAGACCACCTGACCTGCCTCTTGAGAAATCTGTATGCAGGTCAGGAAGCAACAGGTAGAACTGGACATGGAACAACAGACTGATTCCAAGTACATCAAGGCTGTATATTGTCACCAAGTTTATTTAGCTTAGTTGCAGAGTACATCATGAGAAATGCTGGGCTGGATGAAGCACAAGCTGGAATCAAGATTGCTGGGAGAAATATCAATAACCTCAGATATGCAGATGACACCACCCTTATGGCAGAAAGCGAAGAAAAACTAAAGAGTCTCTTGATGAAAGTGAAAGAGGAGAGTGAAAAAATTTTCTGAAAGCTCAGTATTCAGAAAACTAAGACCATGGCATCTGTTCCCATCACATTGTGGCAAATAGATGGAGAAACCTTGGAAACAGTGGCAGACTTTATTTTTGGAGGGCTCCAAAATCACTGCAGATGGTGACCGCAGCCATGAAATTAAAAGACACTTATTCCTTAGAAGAAAAGTTATGACCAACCTAGACAGTATATTAAAAAGCAGAAACAATAGTTTATCAACAATGGTCTGTCTAGTTAAGGCTATGGTTTTTCCAGTAGTCAGGCATGGATGTGAGAGTTGGACTATAAAAATGCTGAGTGCCAAAGAATTGATGCTTTTGAACTGTGGTGTTGGAGACTCTTGAGAGTCCCTTGGACTGCAAGGAGATCCAACCAGTCCATCCTAAAGGAAATTAGTCCTGAATGTTCATTGGAAGGACTGATGTTGAAGCTGAAACCTCAATACTGTGGCCATGTGACATGAAGAGCTGAGTCATTTGAAAAATCCCTGATACTGGGAAAGATTGAAGATGGGAGGAGAAGGGAACAACAGAGGATAAAATGGTTGAATGTTATCACCGACTCAATGCACATGTGTTTAAGTAGACTCTGGGAGTTGGTAATGGATAGGGAGGCCTGTTATGCTGTAGTCCATGGGGTCACAAAGAGTTGGATACTACTCCACTGAGCAACTGTACTGAACAGGCCAGTAGAATTTTTGTTTTTGTTATTAGTAAATTATTTGTAGGTAAATTAGTAAAAGCAGTCAAAATATTCTAGAAAGCAACTGTCAAGTGGCATTTTAAAGCTCCCATGAAATGAGAGAATGTGTCAAGAAAATTAAACATTTGAGAAATAATTGGTGATGCAGAATTATTTTAGGAATAACTGGCCAACAGCTGATGATATCACACCCTCAAGTTGTCCAGGCTGCAAGGTGCTTCAGCTTTTCCCTGGAAAACAATTAAGTATATGATGTTTTATTAACCTAAAAACATGAAAGAGAAGGGTTCAGGATTCACAGACTCTTTGTTAATTTTAAAATGAAAAAAAAAGTCTGTTTCAGGCAGAAAAATAATTAGAAGAGGTGACAAAAAGAGATGATTAGAAATATTTTAGAAGATTAAAGAAATAAGTAGTAGCTGACTTAATCTCCAATCCTAACATTTGTTTATTTGTATTACTAGACCAACATGAAATATTAGCACTCTCCAAGCTGATGAATGGCCTTCAGCAAATGTGGATTCACAGTTTCATTGATGTCAATATTCTCTTAAAAGGCCTCCTTACAAAATCTTAATTATACCTAGAAATTCCATTAAAGAGCTTAGAAGATTAGCAGACTATTTAAATCAGTAGGGTGTCAGCATAGTTCTCCTTTTTTAACTGTTTTTGGTTAGCTTCTAGGACTGCACAAGCTGGTTGGTGGAAGAGATATACAGGGGTGTCTAGAACAAGAGAGAAGCATATGTGCTCATCATTGTTACAGTATCTATAGAAACTGCAACTATGTCATCCCATAATCACTCTTAGAAATTTGCTTCTGAGGAGGGGACCATGATAGATTCCGTCTTTGTTATTTGGCCCAGAAATGCAAATCACAAAAATGCAAAGACCCCAAAGGTTCTGTGAAATTTTCTGGGTAGAAATTTCATTGTTCTAACTGCTCTCACCTCCCACATTAAAACTCTCCTGCCAATGGAGGAGATTGCCTGCAAGACAAGAGACCTGGTTTCCATCCTGGGTTGGGAATTGCCCTGGAAAAGGAAATGGCACCCCACTCCAATATTCTTGCCTGGAGAATCCCATGGATAGAGGAGCCTGGTGGGCTATAGCCCATAAGGTCACAAACAGTTGGGCATTACTGAGTGAATGCACACACACACACACACACACACACACACACACACACACACACAGAACTAAGATATCTAACATGATATGGCCCAATTTTTTTAATGAATATCTGAATTGTTAATCCTAAACAAATTATGATTTCCTGTGAAGAAAGGAAATCCACAAAACTGTTTCCTCTAAAATAATGCTCAAGTTAAAAGTCTGGAAACAGAAAACCTCCAAAATACATATGCACAAATGCTAGAAAGATTAACTTTCTCACAACTTTGACTTGAGGCCTCAGTTCTGGGTCTAAAATATTCAAAGGAATCAGGAATACAGAACATAGCAAAGATTTAATAAGATAAAAGTCAGGGTACAAGTCAAGCTCACGTCTTAAAACAGCTATATCCTTGACACTTTCATCATTCAGGTAGAATGATTGATTTCAATGCATTTCCAACAGTTTAGATGAAAGAACCTATAGGCCTTTGAAGTTGCTATTCTGCACAAACAGCATTTCTGAAAATAAAGCTGGGAGAGCTTATTGCCTAAGTCACAGAAGTATTATCATACTAGAAAAAAATATGACAGTTGAAATATAAAGAAAATGAATACAATTATGTGTAATTAGAGCTTTTATTTCAGTATCTCCATTGATAACCGTTTCCAAGATATTTTAGACTACCAAATTAATTTACTGATCTATAATCAATAATTGATTCTTTTTAAAAAACAAAATGATCTTGATTGTGAAACACAAATGGAAAATTCTTAGGCTATTTCCTGTTAATGCATTTTAAATGTGTTTATAATTCATTTACCTTTTTTTCACTGAGGCAATTATTTATTAAGCAAAATACTTGGAAATGAACTAAATGCCTATCCTGAGAAACTGATTAAATAAACTGTCATACATTTACATAATGAAGTATATGTATCTGTAGAAAGAAATGAGGAAGTGATTTATGAATTGATAAATGATCTTCAGGATATGTGTCTTTAAGTGAAAAGAAGCAATGTAAAAATTATAGTATTTACTTTTTAGTAAAAAATAAGAGAATAGAAAATATGTGTATATTATTTT
>SJYC01131118.1:0-36003 GCA_006408675.1 Madoqua kirkii | reverse complement strand
TCTAGACATTACAGTATGCATTCTTAATTTTCACAATCTACTTAGAATTAAATCACTATCACTTCATATAATATTTGAATACAAAGTGAATTTTTAAATTTGGCCCTATATAAGTCAACATAACCTTCACCATCCTCGGTGCTAGTGTTTCTGCTTGCATTACATACATGTGTATTATAAATTCTCATAACACAATTGTTATCATTTTGCTTAAAATACTCAGATACACTGTAAAGAAATTAATAAGGAAATAATAAAATAAAGAAATTAAAGTAGGTGTTTATAATAACCTAGACATTTACTATTTAAGTACTCTTCATTTTTTTCTTAGGGTCAAATGTCTTGAACTATAGAATTCTAAAATCTATTTCTGCTTTATTGACTATTCCAAAGCGTTTGACTGTGTGGATTACAATAAACTGTGGAAAATTCTGAAAGAGATGGGAATACCAGACCACCTGACCTACATCCTGAGAAACCTATGTGCAGGTCAGGAAGCAACAGTTAGAACTGGACATGGAAAAACAGACTGGTTCCAAATAGGAAAAGGAGTACGTCAAGGCTGTATATTGTCACCCTGCTTATTTAACTTATATGCAGAGTAATGTGGAAAATTCTGAAAGAGATGGGAATACCAGACCACCTGACCTACATCCTGAGAAACCTATGTGCAGGTCAGGAAGCAACAGTTAGAACTGGACAAGGAAAAACAGACTGGTTCCAAATAGGAAAAGGAGTACGTCAAGGCTGTATATTGTCACCCTGCTTATTTAACTTATATGCAGAGTATATCATGAGAAACGCTGGGCTGGAAGAAACACAAGCTGGAATCAAGACTGTTGGGAGAAATATCAATAACCTCAGATATGGAGATGACACCACCCTTATGACAGAAAGTGAAGAGGAGCTAAAAAGCCTCTTTATGAAAGTGAAAGAGTTGGCTTAAAGCTCAACATTCAGAAAACGAAGATCATGGTATTCAGTCCAATCACTTCATGGGAAATAGATGGGGAAACAGTGGAAACAGTTTCAGAGTTTATTTCTGTGGGCTCCAAAATCACTACATATGGTGATTGCAGCCATGAAATTAAAAGATGCTTACTTTTTGGAAGGAAAGTTAATACCAACCTAGATAGCATATTGAAAAGCAGAGATATTACTTTGCCAACAAAGGTCTGTCTATTCAAGGCTATGGTTTTTCCAGTGCTCATGTATGGATGTGAGAGTTGGACTGTGAAGAAAGCTGAGTGCTGCAGAATTGATGATTTTGAACTGTGGTGTTACAGAAGACTCTTGAGAGTCCCTTGGACTGCAAGGAGATCTACTCAGTCCATCCTAAAGGAGACCAGTCCTGGGTGTTCATTGGAAGGACTGATGGTGAAGCTGAAACTCCAATACTTTGGCCACCCTATGCAAAGGGTTGACTCATTGGAAAAGACTCTGATGCTGGGAGGGATTGGGGGCAGGAGGAGAAGGGGATGACAGAGGAGGAGATGGCTGGATGGAATCACAGACTAAATGCACATGTGTTTGAGTGAACTCTGGGAGTTGGTGATAGACAGGGAAGCTTGGAGTGCTGTGATTCATGGCGTTGCAAAGAGCTGGACATGACTGAGTGACTGAACTGAACTAATGCTTATCTAGGTTAAACATCTTATATCTATAAACATATATGCTTCTTCCACTTTTAGAAAATTTTGACCAAACGGCATTAAGTATTGTTCTGCCTTATTTGCTGAATATTTGATCAATCATACCTATGTTAGGCCACTTGACACCATTTAAGAAATACCATAGGATCTGTTCATTTAGTTTCAAGGTATTTTTCTCTCTTCTTCAGCTTGGATAATTTTTCTCAATCCATTCTCAAGTTTACCGACTCTTTCTTTTCTTATCTCCATTCTGATGGTAGACCTATTCCATTATCTCTCTTAAGATAATCACTATTCCATTTTTTAAAAATCTAGATTCATTTTATTTTATTTCTTTTCCTATACATTACATCTTCGTTGATTATCTGTTTATGGCAGTATGTAAATGAATTTCGCAAACTCCCTGACTATTCTTTAGGGATGGTCTCATTTGCTTTCTTTTCTTTTGAGAACATGGTCCGTGCTCCTGGTTCTAAGTCAGGTTAAACTGTGCTTTTAAATTGAGATCATGTATGTTACACTGTGGAGATCCAAGGCTGCCTGCCTTTCTAATGAAAGCTTTGTTGTCTGCTTTAGTCACAAATCACAAACTCTGTCTTGGACAGCAACCCCAATTCAGCTGGGATCTTTGAGTCTGGTCTACAAATACAAGATTCAGAGGTCTGTTGGAAATATAAAATGAAATTTGGGGATATCTTCTCTGGATATTTTCCTTCATAGAGTCTTCCTCTTCTTCTTCTTCTTTTTTTTTTTTTTTTGACAGAAACTGGACTAGAAGGAGATCCAACCAGTCCATTGTAAATGAGATCCGTCCTGGGTGTTCTTTGGAAGAAATGATGCTAAAGCTGAAACTCCAGTACTTTGGCCACTTCATGGGAAAAGTTGACTCATTGGAAAAGACTCATATGCTGGGAGGGATAGGGGGCTGGAGGAGAAGGGGATGACAGAGGAGGAGATGGCTGGATGGCATCACCGACTCGATGGACGTGAGTTTGAGTGAACTCAGGGTGTTGGTGATGGACAGGGAGGACTGGCGTGCTACAATTCATGGGGTTGCAAAGCATCAGACACAACTGAGTGACTGAACTGCTCTGAACAGATTTTTTTTGACCTAGAATTCTGGTTTTCTGGTCAGAAATCCAATAACTTTTCCTCCACAAGGGATTCTGCCATTCTCAGAGTAGAAAGAGTGAAAAAAAAAATCTGTACTTTTGAACATGAGAAACTCAAAATTTGCCCTAATCTCTTCATTTTTCACTAGCTGCTTTGAGCTAATATGTCCAGACTGTACCTGTAAAGGGATCCAGTTGGTGCTTACTCAGCTATTACCAGAATCTCTAAATTCATCACTATTTTTAGAGTAACAAAAATTAAGTTTGATATGACCAAGCTTTGTTTAAGCAGCCACTAGACTTTCAGTCTTTCAGAGCACTCGTTCCTTTATGAAATACATGTTTTCCCCATTCATACTGCTGTGCTGTCTAGAATATTCATTCTACTCCAAAGTCTTGTATCATTGATGGTTTACATATCTTATTCTAGGGCTTCCCTGGTGGCTCAGAGGTTAAAGCATTTGCCTCCAATGCGGGAGACCTGGGTTCGATCCCTGGGTTGGGAAGATCCCCTGGAGAAGGAAATGGCAATCCACTCCAGTATTCATGCCTGGAGAATCCCATGGACAGAGAAGCCTAGTAGGTTACAGTCCACAGGGTCACAAAGAGTCAGACACGACTGAGCGACTTTACCTCATACCTTATTCTCAACTTTTAAGCAGTCCCACTACTGGGCATATGCCCTGAGAAAACCATAATGCCAAAAGACACATGTACCCCAATATTAATTGCAGCACTATTTATCATAGCCAGGACATGGAGGTAACATAACTGTTCATTGAATGGATAAAGAAGATATAGTACATACACACAGTGGAATATTACTCAACCATAAAAGGAATAACACTGAGTCAGTTATAGAGATGTGGATGAACTTAGAGCCTTAGAGTGAACTAAGTCAGGAAGAGAAAAACAAATACTGTGTAGTGATGCATATTTATGGAATCTAGGAAGATGGTACTAAAGAACCTACTTGCAGAGCATAAATAGAGATGCAGTAGAAAACCAACATGTGGACACAGTAGGGGAAGGAAATGTGGGATAAATCGGGAGAGTATCATTGACATATGTATACCACCAGGTGTAAAACAGAGAGTTGCTGGGAAGCTGCTGTATAGCACAGGGAGCTCAGCTTAGTGTTCTGTGATGACCTAGAGGGGTGATATTGGGGGTGAGTAGGAGGAGGGCTCAAGAGGGAGGTGATATGTATACGTATAGCTGATTTACATTACTGTACAGAAAAAACTGGGCCTCCCTGATGGCTCAGTGGTAAAGAATCCATCTGCACTCCAATAGTTCCTGAGTCAGGAAGATCCTCTGGAGGAGGGCATGGTATTCCACCCCAGGATTCTTGCCTGGAGAATCCCATGGACAGAAGAGACTGGTGGGCTACAGTCAATAGGGTTGTGAAGAGTTGGACATGACTGAAATGACTTAGCACACACAGCAAATCTAACACAACATTGCAAAGCAATTACATTCTAATAAAAAAAATAAAAATTTTCCATGAAAAAATTTAGTATTTTTCAGGCTCACATTAAATAAACAGAAAAATCACTTGTAACTCCTTTAGGTCAAGATCTAATAACACTGTGTTCCCTGGCATTTACTTGGATAGGATTAAACATTGCAAAGCAATTACATTCTAATAAAAAAAATAAAAATTTTCCATGAAAAAATTTAGTATTTTTCAGGCTCACATTAAATAAACAGAAAAATCACTTGTAACTCCTTTAGGTCAAGATCTAATAACACTGTGTTCCCTGGCATTTACTTGGATAGGATTTTATCAAATTATTTAATTTAATGTATGCACTTAAAAGTTATAATCCAGTACCAACTTTGTTACCTGAATCACTGAGTTTTGATTTTATCATACTTAAAGGAAAGATTTGGGTTTGAGGATCTCTATAGTTTCTTGGTTACTTCATTTTATTTTATTTTTTAATTTAATACATTATTCTATTTTCCAATACTGTATTGGTTTTGCCATACATTGACATGAATCAGCCACAGGTGTACATGATCTCCCAATGCCGAAGCCCCCTCCCACCTCCCACCCCATATCATCTCTCTGGATTATCCCGTGCACCAGGCCGAAGCATCCTGTTACTTCTTCATTTTAATTTCAAACTTTACCATAATAAGAATAAAGTATCTTCTTCACCTGTCAAAACTAGCCTTGCATGATTATGGAAAGGGTTGCTTTTCCATTTCTCTGAATGTTATAGAAATAAGCTATTAATCATAATATTTGAAACCTGAACCCACGATCTCTCACCTCTTCACACTTGGGGGACAAGCCCCTTCTTGACTGAGGCCTTGCTCCTCACGAGCTGCTGGTTGGTTTCTCTGGAATCCAGTAAATCAAGTGGAAGCCCCTGGTAGTGTAAATCACAGTCTAATTTAGTTGCTACTGTGTTGTGACAGTTAAAAATGCTTTTTAATTGTGACTATAAATTATGCATGAACAATCCTTAGTGACAGTCTTAATACTACATCAGATTATTTCACCCAAGGGGAACTGCAAGCATCACCAACATGAGGCAAGTGTGTGTTGGAAACTTTTAAAATAGCAATTTGGGAAAAGATAATGACAGTGAAGTTCTCTGGGTTAGAGTCAGCCCCAAATACTTTGCGCAGAAAGGGAGAGGGCTGTGGATTGCGGAGCTATGGATCACAAACACAGTCTTTCTGTTTGTTCTCCTACAAGCCGATCCTGAAAACAGGATCTGAGATTTCTGTTTGTAAGTTTAGCAGTCTTCAGAGATGAACCACTTAGCCTTAGCCAGATATTTTAGAGAAAAAGTTAGTGGCCTTAGAAAAAAAAGAGATTTTTCTAAGTAGCTATTTGAACATATGCATTTCTTAAATGTTTCAAAATCTGCATATTTTCTGTTTTAGAGTCATTGTTTTTAGTTGCTAAAAAACTAAGTTCTGTCTGACTCTTTGTGACCCCATGGACTATAGCTGCCAGGTTCCTTCATCCATGGAATTTCCCAGGCAAGAATAGTGGAGTAGCTTGCCATTTCCTTCCCCAGGGGATCTTCCCAACCCAGCAATTGAACTGAAGTCTCTTAAATCTCCTGCATTAGCAAACAGATTCTTTACCACTAGCATCACCTGGGAAGCCTTGATTGAATTAAGGCTTCACAATCATTATGACTCAATGTCTTCTCCTGTTAAAGTGGAATAATGTTCAACTTATATAACTGTTCTGAGACTCTAATAGGTCAGCTTTCTCAAGTAGATAGTAGATTGCTGCTGCTGCTAAGTCGCTTTAGTCATGTCTGACTTTGTGCCACCCCATAGGCAGCAGCCCACCAGGCTCCATCGTTCCTGGGATTCTCCAGGCAAGAATACTGGAGTGGATTGCCATTTCTTTCTCCAATGCATGAAAGAGAAAAGTGAAAGTGAAGTCACTCAGTCATGTCTGACTCTCAGCGACCCCATGGACTACAACCTACCAGGCTCCTCTGTCCATGGATTTTCCAGGCAAGAGTACTGGAGTGGGGTGCCATTGCTTTCTCCGAGATAGCAGATTAGCTAGCATGTTATAATACCCAATGTGTTAGTACTGCTTCAGCTGAAATTCCTGTCCTCTGTGGATGTGGACAAATGTTCCAAGCAGAGGGACTGTTCCCATGCTTCTGATAGTAATTCTCAGATGCCCTGAGGTCTTTCACAGAAACTTGAGGATAAAGAATACTAATCTAAGGCTCCACAACCGCAACCCTTGATAAAACACTGAAATTCATTTAAAAATTAAAGTATAAACAGATGAAAATAAAAAGGAGTACTCTCTCTTTTCTAATAAAATTCCTGTCCTCTGTGGATGTGGACAAATGTTCCAAGAGAGGGACTGTTCCCATGCTTCTGATAGTAATTCTCAGATGCCCTGAGGTCTTTCACAGAAACTTGAGGATAAAGAATACTAATCTAAGGCTCCACAACCGCAACCCTTGATAAAACACTGAAATTCATTTAAAAATTAAAGTATAAACAGATGAAAATAAAAAGGAGTACTCTCTCTTTTCTAATGTTAATTAATATTAAAGCAAATAAAAGTACAATGATCAGTTGATGGGCATTTAGGTTGCTTCCATGTACTAGCCATTGTAAAAACTGCTGCAATGAACCCTGGGTTCATGTGTGTCTTTCAATTATGGCTTTCTCAGGGTGTGTGCCCCTTAGTGGCATTCCTACTGCTCCTCAGGAGTGGGTATTTGCTGCAGTAGTGGATGATACAGTAGTTCAGTTCCTAGCTTGACCTGGCTTTCAAAAAGAACACATTTGAGTTACTCTTAATGAGGCAGATGAACCTAAGGCCTGTCATACAGAGTGAAGTCAGTCAGAAAGAGCAAGACAACTATCATATATTAACACATGCCTGTGGGATATAGAAAGATGGGACTGATGAATCTGTCTACAGGCTGATCCAGACAGAGAACAAACTTGTGGACACAGTGGGGGAAGGAAAGGGTGGGACTAATTGAGAGAATAGCACAGAGACATATGCATTAGTCCATTCAGTCATTCAGCCATGCCCAACTCTGGAAGCCCATGGACTGTTGCACACCAGGCCTCCTTGTTCATCACCAACTCCAAGAGTTTACTCAAACTCATGTACATTGAGTTGGTGATGACACCCAACCATCTCATCCTCTGTCATCCCCTTCTCTTCCTGCCTTCAATCAAATAAGTCAGTTCTTCACATCAGGTGGTCAAAGTATTGGAATTTTCAGCTTCAGGACTGATTTCCTTTAGGATGGACTGGTTGGATCTCCTGGAAGTTCAAGGGACTCTCTCAAGAGTCTCCTCCAACACCACAGTTCAAAAGCATCAATTCTTCAGCACTCAGATTTCTTTATAGTCCAGCTCTCACACCCATACATGACTATGAAAAAACGATAGCCTTGACTAGACGGATCTTTGTTTGCAAAGTATTGTCTCTGCTTTTTAATATGCTATCCAGTTTGGCCAAAACTTTTCTTCCAAGGAGTAAGCATTTTTTAATTTCATGGCTGCAGTCACCATCTGCAGTGATTTTGGAGCCCAAAATGATAAATTCTGCACTGTTCCCACTGTTTCTCCATCTATTTGCCATGTAATGATGGGACTGGATATCATGATCTTAGTTTTCTGAATGCTTAGTTTTTAGCTAAGTTTTTCGCTCTCGTCTTTCACTTTCATCAAGAGGCTCTTTAGTTCTTCTTCTCTTTCTGCCATAAGAGTGGTATCATCTGCATATCTGAGGTTATTGATATTTCTCCTGGCAATCTTGATTCCAGCTTGTGTTTCTTCCAGTCCAGCGTTTCTCATGATGTACTCTGCATATAAGTTAAATAAGCAGGGTGACAATATACAGCCTTGACGTACTCCTTTTCCTATTTGGAACCAGTCTGTTGTTCCATGTCCAGTTCTAACTGGTGCTTCCTAACCTGCATACAGGTTTCTCAAGAGGCAGGTTAGGTGATCTGGTATTCCCATCTCTTTCAGAATTTTCTACAGTTTGTGGTGATCCACATGGCCAAAGGCTTTGGCAATAATCAATAAAGCAGAGGTAGATGTTTCCCTGTAACTCTCTTGCCTTTTCAATGATCCAGTGGATGTTGGCAATTTGATCTTTGATTCCTCTGCCTTTTCTAAAACCAGCTTGAACATCTGGAAGTTCATGGTTGACCTCAAGTAGTATTGAAGCCTGGCTTGAAGAATTGTGAGTATTACTTGACTAGTGTGTGAGATGAAACGTATGCATTGCCATGTGTAAAATCAATACCCAGGGGAAATTTTCTGTGTGACACAGGGAGCACAACTGAGTGCTCTGTGACAACACAGAGGGGTGGGATGGGGAGGGACCTGGGAGGGAGGCTCAGGAGGAAGGGGGCATGTGTATATCTGTGGCTGATTCATGTTGATGTATGGCAGTAACCAATATCATATTGTAAAGCAATTCTCTTCCAATAAAGAAAATATTTAAAAAGTAATATCACAGGAAATTTGAAGAACACACAGTATTACGTTTAAAATCTAAGATACTGAGAAGTAACTGGGGATGACCTGGATGAGTAGGGAAGAGAGAAGTCAAAAGCAAGGCTGGATCTTTCTATAAGAAACAGTGTCAGCCAGAGGGCACCAGCAGAGGGTAGGAGCAATATACACTAGCAAAGACACACTGACTGGCACCATGCACTTAACTGCACACATTTATTGAATGGGGCTTCCCAGGCTGCACTAGTGGTAAAGAAATCGCCTGCCAGTGAAGGAGGCCTAAGAGACACGGTTCCGTCCCTGGGTTGGGAAGATCCCCTGTAGGAGGGCATAGACACCCACCCTGGTATTCTTGCCTGGAGAGTCCCAGGCACACAGGAGCCTGGGAACATCCATGTGTCAGGCAGGCTCACTGATTCTTCAGGGAGAAAGGTGGATGATGCTCAGTCCTTGTTTCAGATGAGCTCGTGTGGGGCCCCTTTCCAGGGACAGACATGCATGATCCCCAGCCAGAGTGGGCCAGATCCTAAACACCACTGGTATGCAAGGTGACCCTCCATTAGCCAACAGCTGAGGCTATACTGACAAATACTAATTACATTTTTCTTTTTTTTTAAATTTAGGTGGCTGTATTTTGTGTATGGCTATTTTTACTTTGTAGTAAAACATCCTGCTGGTGATTTGTGACAATGTTTGAAGGATGATAAATTTGTCCCAATTCTCAGCAGAGTTTCCGATTAGAGATTTGTCTAAAGTGTTGGGTAAAGCAAAAATAGATGTAAAATTATGATGTTTAACATCACCAAGATTTCTAACAATAGAAGTATATGAATGTTTGGCTTTGTTCTTACATAAATAATCTATCTCCCCAGAAACATAATGACTTCTATGTATTGCAAAGTTCTCTGAGAGTGGAAATTAGTTGTTGAAGCCAGTATTTCTAGTAAAACATCCTGCTGGTGATTTGTGACAATGTTTGAAGGATGATAAATTTGTCCCAATTCTCAGCAGAGTTTCCGATTAGAGATTTGTCTAAAGTGTTGGGTAAAGCAAAAATAGATGTAAAATTATGATGTTTAACATCACCAAGATTTCTAACAATAGAAGTATATGAATGTTTGGCTTTGTTCTTACATAAATAATCTATCTCCCCAGAAACATAATGACTTCTATGTATTGCAAAGTTCTCTGAGAGTGGAAATTAGTTGTTGAAGCCAGTATTTCTAACCACTGACTGTGTGTACACATGCATGCATCCTCAGTTGTCTCCAGCCTTTCTCAACCCCATGGACTGTAGCCTACCAGGCTCCTCTGCCCACAGGATTCTCCAGGCAAGAATACTGGACAGAGTTGCCATTTCCTTCTCCAAAGGATCTTCCTGACCCACGGGTCAAATCCCTGTCTCTTGTGTCTCCTGCCCTCACAGGCAGATTGTTTACCACTAGTGCCACTTGGGAAGCCCAAACATTGACCAATATACATCTGAAGTCATGACCTAATGATTTTGAGAATCTACAGAGGCACACTGATGTACACTAGAGTATGGGAAAGAAATGGTGAAAAGACCAGGACCTGATTGTCTAGAAAGATGCAGCCCTAACTTTGTAACTCATCACTAAACATCCACTCTTGAGGAGGTCAGGAAAAAAGCAAATGGTGTATGTTTGCCATCTCCATGTTATAGGGTCAGTAAATTTATCCATGTATGGATATTCGATGAATATTAATAGATAATACTGTAAGTAAATTTTCCATAATTTTAGAATTAAATGGTAATATTTTAGTGTACCTCATAAAGCATGGTTCAGTTCATTTCAGTTGCTCAGTTGTGTCTGACTCTTTGCAAACCAATGAATTGCAGCACGCCAGGCCTCCCTGTCCATCACCAACTCCCAGAGTTCACTCAGACTCACATCCATCGAGTCAGTGATGCCATCCAGCCATCTCATCCTCTGTCGTCCCCTTCTCCTCCTGCCTCCAATTCCTTCCAGCATCAGTCTTTTCCAATGAGTCAACTCTTCGCATGAGGTGGCCAAAGTACTGGAGTTTCAGCTTTAGCATCATTCCTTCCAAAGAAATCCCAGGGCTGATCTCCTTTAGAATGGACTGGTTGGATCTTCTTGCAGTCCAAGGGACTCTCAAGAGTCTTCTCCAACACCACACTTCAAAAGCATCAATTCTTCAGTGTTCAGCTTTCTTCACAGTCCAACTCTCACATCCATACATGACCACAGGAAAAACCATAGCCTTGACTAGACGGATCTTTGGTGGCAAAGTGTCTCTGCTTTTGAATATGCTATCTAGGTTGGTCATAACTTTCCCTCCAAGGAGTAAGCGTCTTTTAATTTCATGGCTGCAGTCACCATCTGCAGTGATTTTGGAGTCCCTAAAAATAAAGTCTGACACTGTTTCCCCACCTATTTCCTGTGAAGTGATGGAACCAGATGCCGTGATCTTAGTTTTCTGAATGTTGAGCTTTAAGCCAACTTTTTCACTCTCCTCTTTCACTTTCATCAAGAAGCTTTTTAGTTCCTCTTCACTTTCTCCCATAAGGGTGATGTCATCTGCATATCTGAGGTTATTGATATTACTCCTGGCAATCTTGATTCCAGCTTGTGTTTCTTCCAGCCCAGTGTTTCTCATGATGTACTCTGCATATAAGTTAAATAAGCAGGGTGACAACATACAGTCTTGACATACTCCTTTCCTATTTGGAACCAGTCTGTTGTTCCATGATAGATTAAGTGAAACACTTTTTTTTCCCTGTCATATCAGTGTAACATTCTGTTTGGAAGAAAATATTTCAATATCAATCAACTTCAATCTATCTATAAAATCAAGACAATAATATCTACCTCATTTATCCTTCGTTTTCATTCATTGATCAAATGCTTCCTATAACTATCATTCTTTGCCTGCTGCTGCTGCTAAGTTGCTTCAGTCATGTTCAACTCTGTGGGATCCCATAGAAGGCAGCCCACCAAGCTCTGCTGTCCCTGGGATTTTCCAGGCAAGAACACTGGAGTGTGTTGCTATCTCCTTCTCCAGTGCATGAAAGTGAAAAATGAAAGTGAAGTCGCTCAGTCATATCTGATTCTTAGCGACCCCATGGACTGCATCCTACCTGGCTCCTCTGTCTATGGGATTTTCTAGTCAAGAGTACTGGAGTGGGGTGCCATTGCCTTCTCCTAGGTTTCAGGAAATAGAGCAAAGCAAAGGACAAGACAAGACACTTCATGGGAAACACAGTAAAGTGGGGGTTGTAAGGATGAAAGGATGTAACTAATTGAGAATGCTTAGTGTATAGAGAGCTTTCAGTAGAAGTTACTTTGCGATTAGTTTTTACTGATACAGTTATTGGGGCTTCCCAGGTGGCTCAGTGGGTAAAGAATCTGCTTACAATGCAGTGAGGTTGGTTTGTTGGGTCGTGAAAATCCTCTGAAGGAAGGTATGGTGAACCACTCCATTCCTGAGAATCCCATGGCCAGAGAAGCCTGAGGGCTACAGTCCATCCATAGGATCACAGAGAGTCAGAGACATGCATGCATACATGTTATAGTTACTACTGTCATTATGAAGAGGAAAGGATGAGAAAAGGCATGATAACCCGTCACACTGTTCATTAGAAGAATTCTGGTGCTCATGTGGAAGAGCTAGTTACTTTTCCTTTTGTTTCTCTTGTAGTGATAACTCCTATGTCTCTATCAAAAGAAAAGTGTCTTATAAATAAATGTGTCACCTCCTAGAATAATCTCAGTATGCAATTTTGAGAAACTGTCACTGAGTCTTCCCTATGCTTGGCCCATCTTTCTCCTGCCTCTGTATCTGAAGGGCATGGCCATACATGGCAGGGCTGCAAGACTAAGCAAACAAAAGTATAAAACACCCAGTTAAATTTCAGATAGACAACAAATACTATTTAGAATATCCCAAACAGTGCACTGAACTTGCTTATACTAAAAATTATTTGTTGTTCATCTGAAGTTCAAATTTAACCTGGCAACCCTCACCTATAGATACCGATAGAAAATCAAAAGGTACTCTCAGGGAAATTCTGTGACCTTATTAAGCATTTCTCAGGTTTGCCCAATGTCAAAAATATTAATTCTAGCATAAAATGGACACAGAAATCCTAGTCATACTTCTCAACTGATAGGTGAAACCCTTTAAATTATGCCATAATATGACATTGACATACGTCATTGGAATTTTTTTCCAAGTGATTTACACAATTAAATATAAGCACTGAAACTATAATTTTTAAATATTTATTTTCTTTTAAATTAAATTTTATTGGAGTATAGTTGCTCCATAACTATGTATGGCTGAATCATTTTCCTGTATTGTGGTGACTAACCCAACACTGTGGGTCACTGGAATATTTTTGAATGACACTAACACAGAAACAATGATTCTTCCAACCTCACTGCCTTTCCTTTCTGCTTGTTTTTCCAAAGTTATGTGCAGAAATTAATACAAACACATGAAAAATCATAAAACTACTTGGTCAAACACTTTTGTCAAAACTCGTTAAGGCTGAGTAACCTATGTGGGAGTCAAAGGTGGCAAAGAGACTGAAGAGCCCAGGCTCTACTTCCCCAGGGCAGCCTCCTTGGCCACCTCTACAAACTAAGCACAGCCAGGGATCAGAATGCTTTTACATCCAAGGCTAGAGGAAAACTTCTGTGCCAACTCACAATGCCTTCACTTTCTGAAGCAAGAAAAATAAATTAGGTCAGAAGCATCATAAATATTTGACTAAAATGTTCCTGTAACATGGGAATTGAGGACAGAGTGCTTTGTTTTAAAGCCACAAGTGACATTTTGCTGACAGTCGATAACAGAGGATAAAATAAATGTCAGGCAGGGGACGTGGTTTAGGAAACAGGCAGAGCTGTCTGGAAGGACCTGGAAGAACAGACTTATACTGTGAATTTTATACTAACTAGGTCAATGTATCCAAGCTAGGCTTCAACAGTTCGTGAACCAAGAACTTCCAGGTGTTCAAACTAGATTGAAAGGCAGAGGAACCAGAGACCAAATTGCTAACATCAATTGCTCCATAGAAAAAGCAATAGAATTCCAGAAAAACATTTACTTCTGCTTCATTGACTATGCTAAAGTCTTTGACTGTGTGGATCACAAAAGACTGTGGAAAATTCCTCAAGAGATGGGAATACCAGATCATCTGACCTTCCTCCTGAGATATCTGTATGCAGGTCAGGAAGCAACAGTTAGAACTGGACATGGAAGAATGGACTGGTTGCAAATTGGGAAAGGAGTATAACAAGGCTGTATATTGTGACCTTGCTTATTTAACTTATATGCAGAGTACAACATGCAAAATGCTGGGCTGGATGAAGTACAAGCTGATATCAAGATTGCAGGGAGAAATATAAAAACCTCAGATATTCAGTTGAAACTACCCTTATGGGAGAAAGTAAAGAAATATAACAAGGCTGTATATTGTGACCTTGCTTATTTAACTTATATGCAGAGTACAACATGCAAAATGCTGGGCTGGATGAAGTACAAGCTGATATCAAGATTGCAGGGAGAAATATAAAAACCTCAGATATTCAGTTGAAACTACCCTTATGGGAGAAAGTAAAGAAGAACTAAAAAGCCTCTTGATGAAAATGAATGAGGAGAGTGAAAAACTGTCTCAAAACTCAACGTTCAAATAACTAAGATCATGGCATCCAGTCCCATCACTTCATGGCAAATAGATGGGTAAACAATGAAAACAGTAAAAGACTTTATTTTTGGGGCTCCAGAATCACTACAGATGGTAACTGCAGCCATGAAATTAAAAGACGCTTACTCCTTGGAAGGGAAGTTATGACCAATTTAGACAGCATATTTAAAAAGCAGAGACGTTACTTTGCTCACAAAGTCTGTGTAGTCAAAGCTATGGTTTGTCCAGTGGTCATGTATGGATATGGGAGTTGGACCATAAAGAAAGCTGAGTGCCAAAGAATTGATGCTTTTGAACTGTGGTTTTGGAGAAGACTCCTGAGAGTCCCTTGGACTGCAAAGAGATCGAACCAGTCAATCGTAAAGGAAATCAGTTCTGAATATTCATTGGAAGGACTGATGCTGAAGCTGAAGCTCCAGTACTTTGGTGACCTTATGAGAAGAACCGACTCATTGGAAAAGACCCTGATGCTGGCAAAGATTGAAGGCAGGAGGAGAAGGGGACAAAAGAGGATGTGATGGTTGGATGGCATCACCAACTCAATGGACATGAGTTTGAATAAGCTCTGGGTATTGGTGATGGACAGGGAAGCCTGGCATGCTGCAGTTCATGGGGCTGCAAAGAGTCGGACTTAAATGAGTGACTGAACTGAACAGAAAGATAATTTATTAAAGGCTAATTGTTAAGTTTTCTGTATATTAAAAATTTGTTTTGCATAAGGGTCTCATAGAGTCAGACAGGACTGAGTGTCTGAACCAAACTGAGGTCAACATCAAGTTATCTATCAGGAAAGAGAGAACAATAGGAAAGGATAAGGCTAGTAGCAAAAATAGAAAGTTTTTTTTTTTTTTCTGTTTCTGGCATGCTACAATTTGTGGGGTTGCAAAGAGTCGGACACAACTTAGTGCATGAACAACAAAACCAATAAACCATATTAGTAGTGATTGGGCATCATTTTTTACTTCAATCCTTAATCTTTCTTTAGCATTAAAGTGAAGTTGCTCAGTCTTGTCTGACTCTTTGTGACCCCATGGACTGTAGCCTATCAGGCTCCTCCGTCCATGGGATTTTCCAGGCAAGAGTGCAGGAGTGGATTGTCATTTCCTTCTGCAGGGGATCTTCCTGATCCAGGGATTGAACCCGGGTCTCCCGCATTGCAGGCAGACACTTTACCATCTGAGCCATCAGGGAAGCCCAACATTAGGCATCACTTAATTTAACAGTGAGCCTGAATATACATTTTTTTTTCAATATTTAAATTCTAATGACAAAAGATGCTATAAAAAGTACCTGCTAGAAGTAACTACTCAGGCCAAAGAACAATTATAATGCTTCCTATCATAAAATAATTATTTAAAATTTTACTATTGACATCAGGTTATCCTATGGCAATTTCTCTTGGGTTATTTGCATTTATCAATCATTGTATATCATCTTATCCTAGAAGAGATATAACTTTAGTTCTATAATACAGACATGAAAATGGACATGTAGACTGTACAAGTCATTTGCCTAAAGCTTCAGGAACAAAAGTATATAATCATCACAGTGTTCACATTGATAACATCAAGAGATTTGAATATCAAAATACTATTCTTCAGGATTAAAAAGAAAGAAAGAAAATAATATTTTGATTTCCCTCCAGAGATGTCATATTTAAAGAGAAGAGAATTAGAACAATTAAATGCATGGTCTTGTGAAAATCACCCAACTTTATAGGTTCTAAAAATTATGATATACAAATAAAGGCTAGAAAAATACACCTAAACTACTATCAATGACCTTCTCTAGGGAAGAATAATAATTCAGCACTGGCCAAAGGGAAGATGAACTCAGAGGCTTTAACTCTTGCTTAAGAATAGTTCTGCCTTTCTACAGTTTTAAAAGTAACAATCATATGTTACTTTTGAATTAATTTTAAATGCAGCAAAGTCTTTCCCCTGGACTTTTCCACTGGTATTAACAGTTGGGTGTTATACGCTAGTTGTCAAAATATTGGAAAGCATTTAGTACATTTATTCTTCTGCATTGCCAAGTGTACTAGAATATTTGCAAAACATACCGTATGTGAGCAACAGAAAATGACTTGACTTTTCCATCACACCTGTTTGCTGCAACTGCTTTGCTACAAGCATTCACAATGATAACTTATTTGAAGTCATTATTGGCAACACAAGTGGGATTTTTTTTTCCACCTTGTTAATGTGTCAACATTTTATTGATTCTAGAAGCAAGTGTGTCATCTTTCAAATTCATTGTGATTCACTTTTTTTCTCAGAAATTTAGACATCCAGACAGCCAAACCTAGTATAATAAAGCAATATCAGAATACTGTGATTCCATCTGATGGGCATCCAGACATAGTAACTTAGTAATCTAATACTCCAAAAATAAATTTTATTCAATGGGATGATTTTCTTATAGACTCAGTCTAGAGTGATTTGATATCATCATCTGCATGAAAGTCTTTGCAGGATTTTGCTTGTCTTCTGAATGTATAAAGCATCCATAAATATATAATTTCCTGGAAAATAATGGCATAAATACAAAAATGGAAAATTGATTATTCTACACCTTGATAAGAAACCAGAGCAATGATTACCACAGCCTATCTGTGAGGTAATATATCTTTTACTTATTTTTAAATTAATTTCATGCTCCTAAATATTTTCCTGGTTTCAAATTATTTTACTGCACACAGAAAATGTCATTTGCTTTTATAGCTATAAAAAATTTACACTTCCTCTGATAAAAAGTCTATATTTTTTTCCACCATTTTACTTAGGTTACTTTTTAATTGAGTCATCAATTGACATCTATTAAAATTTAACAACTGCTAAATTCTAAAGACCTCATTAGAATACTCTCTCTCTCTCTCTCTCTATTTTTCAGATCACATGAAATACTTACGTCAGGGAGAAATTTCTGTTTTATACTTCAGATTGCATATCTATTTCCTGGCAAAGATCTACTCAGTAAACCATAGAATTTTTTTGGTCTAAAGACTAAAGTCCAGCCCTAGCACATTTTAAATGAACCCCTAACCAAAGGAAGAGAAAAATATCTCTGGCCATTTTCATAGACATACATACACTTCCTTTGTATAGAGTCAGTTCTTACTTACAAATGTTATGTGTTTTGGTGAGGACCTGGCACCTGTTTTCCTGTTATAAAGGAAGGGCTGGATCTCTTTTGTTGCTGTTATTGTTCAGTCCTTAATTCATGTCCAGCTTTTTGTGACTCCATAGACTACAGCTTGCCAGGCTTCCCTGTCCTTCACTATTTCCCAGACTGTGCTAAACCTCATGTCCATTGAGGTGGTGATGCCATTCAACCATCTCATCCTGTCATCCCTTATCCTCCTACCCTCAGTCTTTCCCAGTATTAGCATCTTTTTCAAAGAGTTGACTCGTCACACCAGGTGGCCAAAGTATTGGAGCTTCAGCATCCGTCCTTCCAATGAATATTCAGGGTTGATTTCCTTTAGGATTGAGTGGATTGTGTTGATTACTGGAGATTACAAGCGAAATGACATATAAGACACAAGACAACGAGACATGGACAAACACACGCTCTGGCCAGAGGGAAAAAACTCTGCGCCCAATAATGGCGGTTTATTATTATATATTTCCCAGAAAGCATTCCAGACCTTATGAATAAGCCTTTTCAGCATAACACAGGTGCAAACATATTATCATACAGCAAGGGGAGTGAAACTTCTGTTTACTGAAAAGTCTATCTAAAGTCTTTTCTTTTTATAAAAAGAAAGGAATGCTCCCTCATTAACAATGGACCATTAAACTCAAGGCTGTGTCCAGACTCCTTGGCAGAATGCCTCACTTGCCAGCATGTTCAGCCTTGAGCAGAGAGACCGCTTGCATTCATATCTCCACTTTCCCCATAGTGTCCACATTAACCCATCAGGATTGATCTTGCTGTCCTAGGAACTACCAAGAGTCTTCTCCAGCACTACAGTTTGAAAGCATCAATTCTTAGGCTCTCAGCTTTCTTTATGGTCCAACTCTCACATCCATATATGACTACTGGAAAAACCATAGCTTTTGTTTTTCCTTTGTTAGATCTCTTTAGGACCTTGTGTGAATCCACTTTTCTTAGCTGTGTTTAGATTTCAGTGGGTCTGGTTGGGTTAGATCAAGAGTCCCTCTTCATCCTCCTGTATCACATGAATCCTCATTGATAGACCCAAGATGGGGATCATCAACCTGGTGAGCTTTTGAGTGCTGACATGTTTGCCAAGCTCTCAGCTGAGCTGAGAAGTCTCTTTCTTCTTCTGGATTAGGGTAAAAACTGCTGCAACCAGTTTTATGACAACAAAGGGTCCCACATAATTATGGAGAGAGATGATGAAAACCTCAGTCAGTTTTAGGATATGAGCCAGGGGATCAAGCCTCACCTGGAGCTACGAATATCACTGGACTTTAAATTAATGTAATTCAGTAATTCCCCATCACAGTACTTTTTCTTATACTTTGTTTAATTTTGAAGTCTACTTTGAGCAAAAGCAAAGAATCGGTGCTTTAAAATTGTAGTGCTGGAGAAGACTCTTGATAGTCCCTTGGACTGCATGGAGATCAAACCAGTCAACATTAAAGAAAATCAACTCCGAATATTTATTGGAAGGACTGATGCTGAAGCCCCAATAATTTGGTCACCTTATGCAAAGAGCCAACTTATTAGAAAAGATCCTATTTCTGGGAGAGATTGTGGGCAGGATTTGAAGAGGGTGACTGAGGATGAGACGGTTGGATGGAATCACCTACTCAATGGACATGACTGAGCAAACTCTGGGAGACGGGAAGCGTGGCATGCTGCAGTTCCTGGAGTCACAAAGAGTCTGACTTGCCTGAGGGACTGAACAGCACCGACAACATATTCTCTGATATTCTCAGATACGTTCTGCCTTTACCGTCACTTACAATGCATAGAGGACGGTCATGGCCTCTGCCTTCTCTCAGATTGTTTCTAGGACATCCCACACAACTTTCCTAAAGTAGCCTCTCTGAAAATACAGTCTGTTGATATTTTCCAACAATCCTTGTGATGAATTAATGAAACATCTGCTTATGCCATCACATTCGTAAACAACTAGGGTCTCTGCCTTCTTCACCCAAACAACTTCTGCTCTCATCCTTCTAGACCTTAGAAACTGCGTAAATTTGACCTGCCGTGTAGCCTAAACTTTGGTGTCCATATCATTCCATCTTATAAACGTGACATATTTCCAAAATATAAAAATGGCATAATAATGTATGTGTTATTGTAGCACATCAAAGTCTTCCACCATTAATAATTGTTCTCAACCACAGACAACCTCAAGTGTTTTTTTTTTTTGTCTGCAAACTCTGGTTAATTTGTACACTTACATGCACTGATTTTTATATAATCAATACAAAGTTTGAGAAAATTACACATTTCCCCAGTTCTTTATTTATAATTAATTTCACATGATGCCAGACTGAAAATGAAAAGGTGAATTAGCTAGTTTGTCATTATGCTGTCAAACCTGACTGATTGGCTGTTTTGATGTAATGGTTGCACCACTAGCAAAGTGTAATTTACCATGACCTAGAATCTTTAGAAAATGTTTTTGTTTGAATTTGCCTTTTAAAAAATATTTTGCTCATTATAAATTGAAATATTCAATTTATTTCTGAAAATTTTTCTTTAAGTTTCTTATTTTCCACCTTAAAATATCTAGATAATAATTAGATTAGACATTTGGTAATCAAGGAAAATCATGAAGACTTTCCGTAGTCTTTCAAAGTATTTAAAAACATAATTAAAAGGATAACTATAATTAAAAGATCAATGATAAGGAGATAGTTAAAAGATAAAAGTGAAAGTGAAGTCGCTCAGTCATGTCTGACTCTTTGCAACCCCATGGACTGTAGCCCACCAAGCTCCTCCATCCATGGGATTCTCCAGGCAAGAATACTGAAGTGGGTTTCCATTTCCTTCTCCAGGGGATCTTCCTGACCCAGGGATCGAACCCATGTCTCCTGCATTGCAGGCAGACACTTTAACCTCTGAGCCACCAGGGAAGCCCTAAAAGATAAAAGGATATCTCCAAATATTTTGGTTCTGACAGCCTATTATTCAACTTGTTCTCATGTCTTCACTACTGTCTATCTGTAATAATACATTCATTTCCACAGAAGTGAGGCTGATATCCACAGAGATGTCACCAGTGTTCCAAAAATTTACAAAGACTACTCAGAAGCATATAAGGCAATATTAAAGCCATAAATACAAATGCAAAGGTAGCTACAATATTCATCTGGGCAGCAAATGAAAGAACAAAACTCCCTGAAAAACATCCATGAGACCCTTAGTTTCATGAACATTTGCAGCCAAAGAAAGGTCTCTAAAATGAATATATATAAACATAAATATGGTTTAATAAATGCCTCAGTGGGTGAAGAATCCACCTGCCATGCAGTGGACACAGGAGACTTGGGTTCAGTCCATGGGCTGGGAAAATCCCCTGGAGGAGAAAAGAGCAACCCACTCCAGTAGTCTGGCCTGAAAATCCCATGGACAGAAGAGCCTGGTGGGCTACAGTCCATTGGGTCGCAAAGAGTTAGACACGACCGAGTGACTAAGCACACAAACAAAAATATCAATTCCATAGAAAAAATGTTTCCACTTTTAGGTATTTCTTTGTAAGAAATTCATGTCAAAAAAAGTGGGACAGGGAAGTTAAAGGGCCAGTTAAAGTATATGACATCATGCTAACATAAGAAAACAAGGAAAAAGCAAAGAGGTAAGCATAGTATTATTTTTATTTGGCATGGTATTCTGTTTTATGATGTGTTTTCAAACAGAGTTTAAAATTTGCAGCTCAGTTCAACACAAATCTGTTGAGCTTTATAATGTATTTGAAGTAACATTTAAACAGACATTTAAAATTTTGAATTAGATGTTTTTTTAATTTGTGCAGAGTAATTTTGTACTGTAACATAATCCCCTTCCCCTCTTCCCTGTCTACTATTCTGAATATGTTCATTAATTTTTTTTTTTAACATAGAGAAAAGAAGGTGAGGGATCACAGCTGAGACAGTGTTCAGGGTCAGATATGCATTTCCAGGCTTCAGTTAGGGCAACCTATAGTGAGTCACACAGTCATGGATACAGGACCTCAAATGGAAATGGATATTTTTAAACTAAATAACGCATTATCTCACAGACAAATTCTTCTACTTATAAATACATGTATGGCCTTTTTTTTTTTTTACCAATTATATACTGTTTTCCTAATTATCCCAGATGACTGCAAAGGTTTTTATTGTCTACTACTGTGTATATAAATTATACCTTCAATTCACATACTTTAATCTGAACCACTTACACACTGTATAACCTTGAACATGCCACTTAACTTCTCTGCACCTCAGTTTCCTCTTCTTTAAAATAAGAATAATAGCAATCTCTAATAGTATCTACAACATCAGATTGTTTCTAAAGATCAAATGGACTAACACAAAGAAAATAAGAGAATTCCTGCAAAATAGTCAGTGATAAATACTAGCTTTAGATTTTTCTTCTTATTAAAGAATTTTGAGTGAGAGAGTAAAATGAAGCAGAAATGGGAGACTAGAAATAAGCCCCTACATATATGCTTAAGCTAATAAATGATAAAGGAACGTTAAACAGTCAGTAAGGAAAGGATAGTCTTCAGCTGATGTATGGCAAAACCAATACAATACTGCAAAGTAACTAGCCTCCAATTAAAATAAATAAATTTATATTTTAAAAAGAAAAAAATAATAATACCAGGAAAACTGAGTAGCTACATGCACAAGAGAGAAGTGAGACTCCCTACCACAACACTGTTAATTAGCTATACCTCAATAAAGTACATAAAAAGATGCGCCACATCTCTAGTCATCAGAGAAACGTAAATCAAAACCACAATGAGACATCACCTTACATTTGTTGGGGTCACTGTTACCAACAAGACATGAGATAACAAGTGTTGGCAAGGATGCAGAGAAAAGAAACTCTGTGCACTGTTGGTGGGAGTATAAATTGGAGCCACAGTGAAACAGTGTGGAGGTTCCTCAACAAATTAAAAATAGAGCTACTGTATGATCCAGCAAGCCCGCTTCTGGATGTATACCCAAATAAAATAAAATTGGGATCTTGAAGAGATGCCTGCACCCCTATACTCATCACTGCATTGTCTGCAATAGCTGAGATATGGAAACAGGAGTTCCCAGGTGGCACTAGTGGTAAAGAACTTGCTGCCAATGCAGGAGACATAAGGGAGGCGGGGATGGTCCTTGGGTCAGGAAGATCGCCCGGAGGAGGAAATGGCAAACCACTCCAGTATTCTTTTCTGGAAAATTGTATGAACAGAGAGAGGAGCCTGGAAGGTTCCAATCCATATGGTTACAAAGAATCTGACACTAAAGAAGAGACTTACCATGCACACACAAAGATGTGGACACAGCCTAATTTTTCATCAGTGGATGAATGGATAATAACAGAATATTATTCAGCCATGAGAAAGAGAAAGGACACCCTACCATTTACAGCAACAGAGGTGGAACTTGAGGGTGTTATGCTAAGTGAGACAAATCAAAGACAAATATTGTATGTTATAACTTATATGTGGAATAAAAAAAAAAAAACACCACGCATAAAAGATAGAGTAGAATGGTGGTTACCAGGGACTGTGGGGTGAGTGAAATGGTCAGAGGATAGAAACTTGCAGTTGGAAGACAAAGAATTCTGGAGATGTGATGCACAGCACAAGAATTTTAGTCCATAATATTGTGATTACATTCTTCAAAATTGCTAAGAAATTAGAGAATAATTGTTTTTACCATACAAAAGAAATGATCATGTGGGACACCATGAAGGTGTTAGCTAACACTAGGGAGGTAATCATATTGCAATATATAAATGCATCAAATCAACAATGTCTATACCTTAAATTTATATACAGTGTTACATGTCCATCATCATATATTATGTATGAGGAATGTAGAAACATGGTACAGATGAACCTATTTACAGGGCAGAAATAGGAACATAGACATAGAGAATGCTGTGTGGACATAGCAGTGGAAAAGAGGAGGTGGGATGAACTGGGATTGAGATTGATATCCATGTGCACTGCTGTGTATAAAACAGACAACTAAAGTGGATAACCTCTATAGAGCAGAGAGCTCAGCTCACTGCTCTGTGATGACCTAGAGGGGTGCATGGGGAGTGAGTGGGAGGAGGGTCCAAGAAGGATGTATGTATGCACATGGCTGATTCACTTCATTGTATAGGAGAAACTAATAACAGAACACTGTAAAATAACATATCCTAAATAAATAAATAAACAAACAGTATTGGGATTAACCATAGGGGAAAAAAAGGAAAATAAAATCACATATATACTAAGAAGTATCTGTGAAACTCCCAAACAAACTTTTCATTATCCTTTATACCAGGAAAGAATATACCACCAGTAATTAATCGAAAGAAGTTTTAGGTACTTCCTCATCCCAGCAAGTCACTGAAATAAATATATCAGGTGAATGGGGCACAAGGAAGAGTGGCTATGCCTCCTTAAGAGAACTGAAAAGTATTTTAAATGTTTATTAAGGTACAAGACAGGTTAGAAAGGAGATACATCTAGGGTAAAACTCAGTCCATGAGACTGACAGCATTCTAGGACTGATTCCAAGACTCTCAGTTTTGCAAATAGGTAAATTACATTACCATTTACTCTAATGTTACTAATGTCACAGTCCATTCCTTGAAGCTCCTTTCACAGCTGACTTACTATTTGAAACATAATTTCATTTTCTGTAGCCTCTCCCATCCACATATTAGTCCTACCTTGGGTGAAAGTGAGTAGGCAGTCAGGCTAAGTGTACAGTAAATAATAACCAATATGGGAGGAAAAGACAAAGTGACAAAGAGAGACAGCCATAGTCCAGTTTCTATAGTTATTGCATTTGAATACATGAAAATAATATTAACTTTATTTACTGAAGCATAGCAAAACATCGAAGGAGATAGATATTTAACATATTCCAGTAAAAGAGACAAAGGAAAAGTCAAAGGGAAAAAAAAAAAGGGAAAAAAATCAACAGAAGATATCAAGAGAGCAAAAAAGTAAAACAGAAGAGTTTAGGAGAATTTTCTAAGGTCAGATTTATTAATATATGGTTAGGAATTTGTTACCCAGAGAAAGAAAGCAATTACAGAAAGCATTTGTATTTGTTAGTTCCTGCTCCACATATGGACCTAGTGAATGTGATTATCTGTAACACTAACAGAACACACTATTTTATTTTTATCTTAATTTAGGTTCCTTTGCTGCCACTTACTTCTAGGATGAAACCATGAAGCTTTTTGCAGCAGAGAAGGAGAAACTGAAACAAAAAAACAGATCACTAATAAGTTTGGGCACACAAAGGTAACTTTCCTGACCTCTTTGAGGAAAGAGAAGTCAGAATAGAGAAGCATTGTTCACAGAGGAAAAAGTGTTTTTCTAAATTCCTTAAACATTTATTTAGTATATGTACAGATCAACCTACCAGCTCATAGAACATCTTCCACAGGATTTAGACCTTCCTTCTAAATGCGCAGTCTTCCCAGGTGGCTCAGTGGATAAAGAATCCACCTGCTGATGCAAGAAACCCAGGTTCAATTGCTGGGTCAGGAAGATTCCCTGAGAAGGAAATGGCAACCCACTCCAGTGGGAAATAACATGGACAGGAGAGCCTGGCGAGCTGTAGTCCATGGGATGGCAAAGCACTGGACACGGCTGGATGACTAACAGTCACTTTTTCACACTTTTTTAGTGTGTAAACTACAAAAGTATTTAAGAACCCACTGCCTTGTGTTATTTGTACAAACTGTGGTTTGTTAAGTAGCTTCCTAAATTAACTGTAAGCTCTTTACATACAGAGGACTTCCCTGGTGGCTCAGATGGTAAAGAATCTACCTGCAATGAGGGTTTGATCCCGGCTTTGATCCCTGGGTTGGAAAGATCCCCTGGAGAAGGAAATGGCAACCCAGTCCGGTATTCTTGCCTGGAGAATCCCGTGGATAGCGGAGATTTGAGGGCTACAGTTCAAGGGGTCACAAAAAGTCGGACACAACTGAGCGATTCTTGTTGTTACATACAGAAGTTAGAATGTGTGTCTTTATATTTGTTAACCTGACTAATGTAAGGATAAGCACAGAATCTGTGAAACTTTATGGCTATATATCATGAAATTCCTTGGCCTTGTTTTTAGAAAGGAATCTTTATGAATTTGCAAATAAGGAATGAGTACCTCTTATCCATTACAATACCATGTATTTCTTTCCTTTCTTTTTTTCTTAATGTGTTCAGATTATTTAAAACATGAGATTTCTCATTGCAAATTGTCTGTGTTAAAGCTCTGGGACAAGAAACTATTTTTCTTCTGTTTATAATTACTGTCTAAGTCAGTCATTTAGAGAAGGCGCTTAGGAGATTAGCACATCTGATTCTGTCTCCTGATGGACTAACTCTTTTGCACAGAGTTATACCATGTGGCAAGCTGCAGGCCTCAGCCAGGAGGGTAAACGGAAAGTGACACAGATTGTTCATCACTGTCAGCAACTCTAAAAACACTTGAAAGTCCGTGCATGCTTAGTTTGAGTCATTTAACATACACCAGAACTATTTTGGCTTGTTCATGTTACGTAGTTCAGATATTTTTTTTTAAGTAAAAGAGCTTTATTTTTTAGCTTAGTATAGGGCATATTTGACAACCTGGTCCATATGAACTTACATGTATATCCTAAAAATGCTGTTAATTTTGACAAATGCACTTTGAATTACTGTCAATTTTTCTCTCATTGGGTAAGATGTGTGACTATTATTTTCTCCCTAGGAGAAATAAATATGACTTATTTTTAATCACTATTTCTTAGGCTAACCCTGCATTTCTCCTTTTTTGAGATTCTGTAAATAACCAGGTTCTGTAGGAATTTTCATTTTTGCTTTGCCCTTTCCAATTCTACTTTCATCCCAATATCCTCCCACTCTCTATTTTGTCATCCTCCTTGTCTTGCTATTTTGTGCCTGCTTCAGCATCATTCTGAATTTGCACACACAATAGTTCTCCTTGTTCCAATTAATTGGCTCACCTACTTTAGGTGACCTATTCTCAGGTCTCTTGTGTCAATGAACACATCTTCCTCCAAAATATTCCTTAACACATAATGACACAGTAGGAAGCAGGATAAGGAACATAGATATCTGACTCAGGAATTGTGAAGACAGGTGTATGAACATAATTCTCAGGCTTCAAACATCTAGTGTATCACTATTTCAGGGGAGGACAACAAACAAAAGCTATGGTATAGGGCACATCACTGCTGGTCTTCAGACCAACTTAGAGGAGGCATTTGGTTCCTGGTACAAAGTAACCCTGTTTTAATATAGTAACAATCTGAGTGTATCACAGAGGCCAAAGAGAGCAGGCTGAACAATAGAGGGGTACAGCCAAAAAGACAAAGCCCAAAGACTTGAAAGAACCATGCCATGATGCTATCACCCTCAGATCACAAAAGTGAATGAAGTAAACCTCTCTTTTTTTAGGATATTTTGCCCTCAATGAATGGCATCCAACCTTTGAGGGTAACTTTGGAAAATGTCACTGTTTCCTTTCTACAAGGGTAAGTTCTTCACAAATGCCCAACCTCCACCCTGCCATAGGAATAGAATGCAGTAGCCTTTGCTAAGTATCACTATGAGATTAATAAGAAATGCTGCGGTGCTAAGTCACTTCAGTCCTTTCTGGCTCTTTTGCAGCCCCATGGACTGTAGCCCTCGTGGCTCCTCTGTCCATGAGATTCCACATCAAAAAATACTGCAGCGGGTTGCCATTTCCTCCTCCTGGGATCGAACCTAGGTCTCCTGCATCTCTTGCATTTCAGGTGGATTCCTTACCACTGAGCAACCAGGGAAATCCAATAAGAAATAGGATATACTAATATTTTTCTCAAGATGAAATAACATTTGCCACAAACAAAATACTTGATCAAACATTTGTCTGAAAATAATACTCTCTTCCATGCAAAGCAGAGGTTTTAGATAAAATGTGTTACTGTCTCCTAGCTATCAGAGCTTGAGCGCTTGCATTCTACTGTACATGTTACTGACCGAAATAGATAGGAATTTTTTTTTAATGGCATTCCTGAGAAACCTTGAGATTGGAGCTAAACTTTAAAGCAGATAACTTGCCTGTGTTGCCTCATCAACTTGGGGGTTCTGTGATAGCAGGAAGCACAGTTTATTAAAATGTGTTTCCTTGTGAACATTAGGTGTTTAAATGTTTACTGAATAAATTGATGAACTGTCCAATTAGGGTCAAGTGTGTTGTAATAGTAACTAGCTTATATTCCATCTCTCATTTATAGTTTATAGACATATTACATGCGATTTTCAAGGCTATTTTAATCCTAGTTTGTGCTGTCAGGCCAGAATTAATTTTATTTGTTAGAGGCAGCTATATAAGACATACAGACAACCCCTAGTTTGTGCTGTCAGGCCAGAATTAATTTTATTTGTTAGAGGCAGCTATATAAGACATACAGACAACCTGTACAAAGATGTGGATGGGCTTCCCTGCTGGCATTAGTGGCAAAGAACACTCCTGCAAGAGATGCAGATTCGATCTCTGAGTCAGGAAGATCGCCTGGAGGAGGGCATGGCAGCCCATTCCAGTCTCCTTGCCTGGAGAATCCCATGGATGGAGGAGCCTGGTGGGCTACAGTCTGTAGGGTCACAAGGAGTTGGACATGACTGTGGTGACATAATACACACAAACACACAAAGATGTAGGAAAAAGCACAGTTGTTAGAATCAGAACTTGGTTTTATATCCCAGGTCTACTTTTTTTTGTTTGTTTTGTTTAATGCTTTATTCTATTTTACAGTACTGTATTGGTTCTGCCATACATTGACATGAATCAGCCACAGGTGTACACGATCTCCCCATGCTAAAGCCCCCTCCCACCTCCCTTTCCCACCCATCTCCCCGGTTCACCCCGTACACCGGCCCCAAGTATCCTGTATCCTGTATTGAACATAGACTGGCGCTTCATCTCCCATATGATTGTATACATGTTTTGCTGCCATTCTCCCAGATCCCGGGTCTACTTTTAAAAAACTCTACAATCATGGGCAAACAACTTATTTTACTTCAGATTTTCCTAAGAAAATTAAGGTAATACATATCTATCTCAAATGCCATTTGAAGAACTAAAAATGAGATAATATACCTACACGCTCCAGACTTAGCACTGGCATAATATAATTCTCAATAATTATCAGATTTGTTAATGGCTCCCTGTCCTACAATTCTCCTCATCAGCCACTAACCACTTTTCATGTATCTGAATCAACACCTTATAAAAGCAAGCAGAGACATAAACTAGGAAACAGTTTTATATATTAATAGTCATCTTGCAATACAAAAATAGAATCTATGATAATACATATGTGAATGTATGGGTTCTTTTTATATTATTGGCATCAAAAAGGTAGGACTATTTAAGACAAAGGCTTTTAGGCTCAAAGAACTTCAATTTGTGAAATTTAATAACAGAAGGTAGAAAAGCAATGGAGCCTGTAAAGAGGGTTGGAATGGCAGACTGCCTCTGACATTCTATGAGTAAGCAAAGTGGTCCCCTGATGGCTCAGTCAGTAAAGAATCTGCCTGCAGTGCAGGAGACCCAGGTTCAACACCTGGGTTAGGAAGATCCCCTGGAGAAGGAAATGGCAAACCACCCCAGTATCTTTGCTTAGAAAATCCCATGGACAGAGGAACCTTGTGAGCTGCAGTCCATGAGATCACAAGTAGTTGCACATGACTAAGCAGCTAACACACAACACACAATTAAACAAAACATAATAAATGGTTAATACAATGGTCAACTGTGCTAAGTCACTTTAAGTCTATGTGACACTTTTTTGTGACCTCATGGAGTCCTCCAGGCTCCTCTGTCCATGGGATTCTGCAGGCAAGAATACTGGAGTGGGTTGCTATGCCCTCCTCCAGGGGATTTTTCTGACCCAGGGATTAAACCCACATTTCCTGTGTCTCCTGCATTGTCAGCATATTCTTTACCACTAGCACCACCTGGGAAACCCAAATACAATACAAAGGCAGCCAAATACAATAAATCCTCTCCATACAACACTATCAGGTGATTACCATTTATGCAGGATAATCCAGGTTTCTGAAGGTGTCCCACATCATCATAAGTAATACCCTCTTTTACATTAAGAGGGTGTGCTAGCTTGGATGATAAATAGTTGCTTACCCTGGCGTTTGTGTGTGTGTGTGTGTGTTAGTCGCTCAGTTGTGTCTGACTCTTTGTGATCCCATAGACAGTAGCTCACAAGGGTCCACTGTTCATGAAGTTCTCCAGGCAAGAATACTGGAGTTAGTACCATTTCCTTCTCCAGGGGATCTTCCCAACCCAGGGACTGAACCTGGGTCTCCCACATTGCAGGCAGATTCTTTACCGTCCGAGGCACCATAGAAAATCATAACCTAGTAGCAAAAACACATGTGACTGATACTGTATATTTAGCCTATATTGCAAATGTTAGTCTTATTCCAAACATCAGTCAAGAGTTCTAAATATTTCTACTTCATTCCATTGTTTTGTTAGGTAGTTAGAATAAGGAAAAGGAGTCCAGAATGGCGGTGGCTAAAAGACCAAAAAGAAAAAAAAAAGGGGGGGGGGGTCCAAGAAAATAGAACAAAGGAAAGTCTGAGGACCAGAGTAAAAACCTCAGGTAGAACAAACATCACTTCTGGCTATCCCAATTTACATAGGGCAGGACCAGGGAAAGGAGAAGAAAGCATATAAAAAAGGAGCCAAAGTGCCAGGGTTCTCTTTCTCTCCTCTTCCCGTCTTTTGGGTCCTCATGCAAGATGTATTTTCTTTTATTTTCTATATAAAACTGAGCTGTAACATGGAGCTGTAACCCTGGCCCATCTGAAAGCTGTGATACTGGTCTGCCTAAGAGCTGTAACGCTGGTCTGTCCATCACTTCAAATTTTTGTTGTGACAAGACAGAACCGAGAAAATGACACACTTCCCCGACATCTACAAATGTAAAGTTGTTTACAAATGAATAATACTCAATGTGATCAGCATATGACTACAAAAAGTTAAAGGCAATGGATCTGAACATTTTGTTGTGCAATCCAATTGTTGCTTGTTTATCTTCTCTTACAATATCTAATTTGCAGTAGTTTTATTAGTGTATTTGCAACATCAAAAAGTTGTATGCAAAATTAGTCTAGTATTTAATCATAATTTTGTTCTCATTTAAAATTAGTTCTGCCAGATTCATTATCCTTCACTCATTATCAAGAAGAAGAAAGAGGTCAAACAGTTTGTTTGTAGAAAGGAATCACTAATAACACAGTACTTAAATGGCAGCCAAACTAGATTTAGTGGGTTATCTTATTACTTCACTTGAAAGATATATGGTATGATTTCAAGCATCTTTACTTCTACTTTATTAACAGAGATAAACAAGGGCTTCCCAGGTGACACAAGTGGTAAAGAAACCATTATGCAAGGGAGGTAAAAGATGTGGGTTTGATCTCTGGGTCAGGAAGATTCTCTGGAGGAGGAAATGGCAACCATGGACAGAGGAGCCTGGAAGGCAACAGTCCATGGGGCCATAAAAGAGTAGGACATGTCTGAGGCAATTTAGCATGCAAACAAGGAAAGGCAAAACAAAAATGTATTAACTGTGCTCCAATCCTGAGAAGGAGAGAGAAGCAGTGGAGGGTCCACCAGCTGGAGCTACACCATCTCTGTGAAGGTCTGGCTCCACCCGTGACTCATGCTTGATGTACTCATCTTCCTTCACTTCCCTCCCCTTCATATGGCTGCTGACAGATGGTATAAAATTCAATATGTTCTGTCCCCAGTCAATATTCTGCAAGGATCCATTTCTTCCCATGCCATTTATGACAGCACTGTTTCTCTGCTTAGAAGCAAGATTGAAAGATTAATATTATTTTTGTCTCAATTATCAGTGGAAGATCGTGTTGTCATTCAGTTACTGTCATGTTGACTCTTTGTGACCCCATGGACTGCAGCACACCAGGCTTCCCTGACTTTCACTATACCCAGAGTTTGCTTAAATTCATGTCCATTGAGTCAGTGATGCCATGCAATCTCTTTCTCTGTTGCCCATTTCTTTTGCCTTTGATCTTTCCCAGCATCAGAGTCTTTTCCAATGTGTTGGCTCTTTACATCAAGTGACCAAAGTATTGGAGCTTCAGCTTCAGTATCAGTCCTTCCAATGACTATTCAGGGTTGATTTCATTTAGAAATAAATGGTTAGATCTCCTTGCTGTCCAAGAGACTCTCAAGAGTCTTCTCCAGCACCACAGTTCAAAAGCATCAGTTGTCTAGTGCTCAGCCTCCTTTATGGTGCAACTCTCACATCCATACTTTTCTACTGGAAAAACCATAACTTTGACTAGACAGGCAGATTTTATTTTTCTGGTCTCCAAAATTACTATGGATGGTAACTGTAGCCATGAAATTAAGAGACATTTGCTCCTCGGAAAGAAAGCTAGACAGCATATTAGAGAGACATCCCTTTGCTGACAAAGGTCCATATAGTCAAAACTATGACTTTTTCAGTAGCCATGTAAGGATGTGAGAGTAGGATCATCAAGAAAAGATGTAACCTATAGTTTCTCTTACAGCAGCTCCCTGGAATCTTGAGTCCATGTAGAGTCCACAGATCCCTGGGAGAAATGTCAAAGGAAATTGGACTGAATGAAAAGCACTCTTTTTGAACACCAGCACTGAATTTTTGAACATGGAGAAGCAGGATAGATCCATTTGAAGCAGCAACTGCATTCAACACGAAGACAGACTCTCAGCCTGAGGAGGACAAGGAGGTGACTTAGTGGGATGATGGGAACCAGGACGAGGAGGGCAGGCAGAGATAGTCAGCCCAGGGGCCAAGACTGCATCCCCCTCGAGGGAGGACCAACGTGAAACCGGAGAGACTGGGGGCAGCATTGTAGTACCATTCCAAATTGGGCTGAGATTTGGAATCATATCTAAACATAATCGGAACACAAGCTCTTAGTTGCCTCCAAGGCCACAGAGCCTGAGGAAATATGTGATTCATAAAAGTGATCCCTTGCTTGCTGAACAAAATCTGTTTATCAACACCAGATGTTAATAAGGACTGTTCTCCATATTTAAAGCACAGTATATATATGCTGGTTTTCATTCAATTAAACAGTTTTACTAAAACTGTTACCTGAGTGAACTTTAGGGGCTGATTATTTTTTCAGTGATAAATGGCTCTGTCCACAATTGCAAGCTAGGCAACCACTGGCCACATAACTTTCTCGGGTTTGATCAACTTGTTGGTGCATTTTACTAACTTTATTTGTTGAAACATGACTTCAACTATTAAGTCTAAATATTCTACCAAGATAAAGAAATCTGTGACAGTGCCAAGAGAAATTATTAAAGTAACTATCAAGTTAACTCATACTTTCATGCTAAGGTAGATAAGACTTAACATTCACCTTATATTTCAATGTATGGTATTTGTGTAGATTTTAGTACATTTATTTAATTCTCTGTTTTAATCTCCCTTCATTTAACTTCAGTACAGCTCCAGAAATAGCCACATTATCTAACCATTCTCTAAGAATGTATATAAAATTGGTTCTGAGACATTTTTTGCAATATCAAACTGCCTAAAATAATGAAAAAATCAAAATCTGTTCCACAGCACAATAGTCATCAACAAAGCTCTATGTCTGCTTTTAAAATGACCGCTGCTGCTGCTGCTGCTGCTAAGTCACTTCAGTCGTGTCCAACTCTGGGTGACCCCATAGACAGCAGTCTACCAGGCTCTGCCATCCCTGGGATTCTCCAGGTAAGAACACTTGAGTGGATAACAAAAGAATTAACATGCTTTGCCAATAAATATTTGATTAATCAGAAAATCAAAAAGAATTTTAGAACCTACTTTTCCAAAATCACTGCAGATGGTGACTGCAGCCATGAAATTAAAAGACGCTTACTCCTTGGAAGAAAAGTTATTACCAACCTAGATAGCATGTTCAAAAGCAGAGACATTACTTTGACGACTAAGGTCCATCTAGTCAAGGTTATGGTTTTTCCAGTGGTCATGTATGGATGTGAGAGTTGGACTGTGAAGAAGGCTGAGTACCGAAGAATTGATGCTTTTGAACTATGGTGTTGGAGAAGACTCTTGAGAGTTCCTTGGACTGCAAGGAGATCCAACCAATCCATTCTGAAGGAGATCAGCCCTGGGATTTCTTTGGAAGGAATGTTGCTAAAGCTGAAACTCCAGTACTTTGGCTACCTCATGGGAAGGGTTGATTCATTAGAAAAGACTCTGATGCTGGGAGGGACTGGGGGCAGGAGGAGAAGGGGATGACAGGATGAGATAGCTGGATGGCATCACTGACTCAATGGATGTGAGTCTGAGTGAACTCCAGGAGCTGGTGATGGATAGGGAGGCCTGGAGTGCTGTGATTCATGGGGTCGCAAAGAGTCGGACCGGAGAAGGCAATGGCACCCCACTCCAGTACTCTTGCCTGGGAAGTCCCATGGACAGAAGAGCCTGGTGGGCTTCCATCTGTGGGGTCGCTAAGAGTCAGACATGACTGAGTGACTTCACTTTCACTTTTCAGTCTCATGCATTGGAGAAGGAAATGGCAACCCACTCCAGTATTATTGCCTGGAGAATCCCAGGGACAGAGTAGCCTGGTGGGCTTCCGTCTATGGGGTCGCACAGAGTCAGACACGCCTGATGCGACTTAGCAGCAGCAGCAGAGTCGGACATGACTGAGCGACTTAACTGAATTGAATATATAATATAGACATATATATATATATAGGTCTTTATTTTATATATATATAAAATAAAATTAGGGTTATGTTCATTTCTTATCAAAAATACTGAAACATTTTAATGCTCCTGATTTGTCTCAATACTAGAGTTCTTTTGGATAACTCATTGTTACCCAAATACACACCAGGGTTTCTGAATCCTGAATTTTTGTTTAAAATTTTCTCATCTTTATTAAATGAAATGATGCCTATCCCTAAATGGCTCATATTAAAGACTACCTTCTCCATAAAACCATTCTTGTTTTTCCTGTAACAAGTATGACTTTCCTTCCCTTGAACCCACCTGCTATTTTATATTTGGTCTTGTTTACATTATATTAGTCAAGCCTAGATTCAAATCTACTTCCACACTTCAGAGCTGTTTGAAACTAGATGGTTCATTTAGCTTTCCCTGGGGACTAGTTTCTTTATAACAGACCATAAAAAATACATTCCAAGGTTTTTAAAGAATCTCCATACTATCCTCCATAGTGGCTGTCTCATTTACACTCCCATCAACGGTGCACAAGAGTTCCCTTTTCTCCATACCCTCTCCAGCATGTATTGTTTGTAGATTTTTTGATGATAGCCATTCTTACCATGCGAGGTTTACCTCACTGTACTTTTGATTTGTATTTCTCTAATAATGAGCGATGCTTAGCACTTTTCATGTTCTTATTAGCCATCAATATGGCTTCCCTGGGCTTCCCTGGAGGCTCAAATGGTAAAGAATCCACCTGCAATGCAGGACACCCAGGTTTGTTCCCTGGGTTAGGAAGATCCCCTGGAGTAGGAAATAGCAGCTCACTCCAGTGTTCTTGCCTGGAGAATTCCATGGATGGAGGAGCCTGACAGGCTATAGTCCATAGCGTTGCAAAGATGTCTTCTTTGAAGAAAAGTCTGTTTTGGTCTTCTGCCCATTTTTTGTTAGGGTTGTTTGTTTTTATGATATTGAGCTACATGAGACACTTGTATATTTTGGAGATTAATTCTTTGTCAGTTGTTTCGTTTGCTATTATTTTCTCCCATTCTGAGGGTTGTCTTTCATCTTGTTTATAGTTTCCTTTGCTGTGTAAAAGCTTTTCAGTTTAATTTGCTGTTTGATGAAGGGAGCTCAAACTAGTGCTCTGTGACAACCTAGAGGGGTGGGATAGGATAGATGGGGTGGAGAGTGGGAGAGAGATTTAGGAGGGAAGGGATATGTATACTATGGCTGATTCGTGTTGATGTATAGTAGAAACCAACATAATACTGAAAAGCAATAATTCTCCAGTTAAAAATGAATAAATGAAAAATAATAATAATTTTAAAATACCGACCAGTAGAGTTATTCTAAGGAACCAAGGGGGAATGTCCTTGGGAACTAAAGGTGTTTGATAACTATGCTTGATTTTCTCTAATCTCACTAAAGTGAAAGTGAAAGTCACTCAGTCCTGTCTGACTCTTGGCATGGACTATACAGTCCATGGAATTCTCCAGGCCAGAATACTGGAGTGGGTAGCCTTTCCTTTTTCCAGGGGATCTTCCCAATGCAGGGATCAAACTCAGATCTCCCACATTCCAGGCAGATTTTTTACCAGCTGAGCTACAAGGGAGGATGGATGCTATTCGATATC
>SJYC01131116.1:0-20452 GCA_006408675.1 Madoqua kirkii | reverse complement strand
AATTAATGTAATATATTAGTTTGCTACCAAATTACAGAAAGATGAAACAGATTGCTAAAATGCAATGAGAGCAGATCAAAGAATAGATCAAAAAGTTTGAAGGCAAAAATAGAGGTAGAATATCTTAGTTATTTTAAAGAAAACAGGGAGGCAGTTACCAAGAATATATGAAGTTTTATCTTCTTTCAAAAATTCTAAGTCCATTCTTTTATTTATAAAGACACTACATTTTTAGTCTCTCTCTATAAAATAACAGAAAACCATGTAGTTATCTCTAAGTTGAACAGAGAGGTCTACAATAAATTCTAAAAAAGCAATTGACATTGGTCATAAAAAGACACACTTATTGATCAGTTGTCCTATACTCAGGCTGAGCAAAAGAGAATTTTCCATATTTACCAGCACTGTTCATTCTGGGGCCTTATAAATTTCAGAGATGGTATTTCATGCAATTTTCAAATGATTAATGTTCTACTGAACTGCAAGTCTTCCCTGAATCCAATCTATAATCCAGTAGTAGGTAGTTTTAGGAGAACTACATGCCTAGATTTATTTTTTAAAAATTCTTTGAGATTACAGTTTTTAAAGTAAAATTTTTGTTCTTTCAGGTAACACAATACTCCATATTTCTACTGTAAAATATATTTCTGATCTTTATTATGCACATTTTAAAAAATATCACTCACTTTTAAGTGTTCATTTAGAATCAACAGATTTTAATTTGGTCCTGATGAAAATTCAGATGATATTAGAGTAAATAGAATGAATGCTACAGAAATGTTTAAGACCTTTTATGTTACCATATTTAGTTAACTGACCAAATTCATACCACTAAGAGAAAATAATTTAATAAAATATTTTAGAATAAAAAAGTTCACTATTACTTAGCAAAATCAAGATATTTGAAATTCCATTATTGTACAAAATGTTGTTGCTGTTTAGTCAGTAAGTCATGTCTGACTCTTTGTGACCCCATGAAATGTAGCACACCAGGATTCCTTTTCCTCTGTTATCTCCTCTAGCTTGCTCAAACTCATGTTCATTGAGTCGATGATGACATCCAACAATTTCATCCTCTATGGCCCCCTTCTCCTCCTGCCTTCAGTTTTTCCCAGCATCAGGGTCTTATCCAATGAGTCAGCCCTTTGCATCAGGTGCCCAAAGTACTGGAGTTTCAGCTTCAGTCCTTCCAATGAATATTCATGGTGATTTCCTTTAGGATTAGCTGGTTTGATCTCCTTGCTAACCAAGGGAGTGTGTTCTTTATAAAACGCTATTGGCCTGTTCATAAGGCATGACTTCAATATATTATTTACACTTAGGATCCCTTGGTCTAGTGTTTTAACTTCTTTCTTCTTGAGTAAAGTGTAAATTTCCACTTGGGCTTCCCTGGTGGCTCAGACGTTAAGGAATCTCCCTGCAATTCAGGAGACCCAGGTTCATTATGTTCTGATATATTATAATGAAAAAGTATTTTCCAAATTCTCAAAAATTACATTTTATACATTAAAAATTTAAACAAATCAAAATATATTAGAAATATTTCAGGATTTGGGTATATTTTACTAATAAGTAATTAATCAAGTGCTCACTGCACACTGACATTTTCTATACATTTCAAATCAATAGTGTGGTAATTTTTTCCCCTAAAGAATGAAAAATTAAGTCCAAAGAAAAATCTTCATTTGTATTCTCTTCTGCAACAAGCCCACATATGGATACGCTGCTACTAATGGAACATGACATTTGAAAAATTACCTCTCAAATAAAATTCTAATTTATCTCTGCAGACCTCTGACATACATATATCACCACAAAATAGTGTTTATTCATATTGTACTCTTTCTGATCCCATGGACTGGAGCCCACAAGGATTCTCTGTCCGTGGGATTTCTCAGGCAAGAATACTGGAGTGCGTAGCCATTTCCTTCTCCAGGGGATCCTCCCAGCCCAGGGATCCAACCTGCCCCATATCTCTTGAGTCTCCTGCATTGGTAGCTGGATTCTTTGCAACTAGTGCCACCTGGGATTTACTTAATATTTCTCCATTCTTCGCTGGTGGCTCACATGGTAAAGAATTCACCTGCAATGCAGGAGACCTGGGTTTGATCCCTGTATATTGTCAAGGCTGTATATTATCACCACGCTTATTTAACTTATATTCTGGGTTGGATGAAGCACAAGCTGGAATCAAGATTGCCAAGAGTAATATCAATAACCTCAGATATGCAGATGACACCACCCTTATAGCAGAAAGTGAAGAACTAAAGAGCCTCCTGATGAAAGTGAAAAAGGAGACTGAAAAAGTCTTTCTCTCTTTGATGACTGACTATCCTCAACTGGATGAGTCTAGAGGATGATGATGAAAGGCACATGGTCTGGGGCTTAAACCAAAGCAATGCAAACATATACATAGCACTCCTTGACCCTGCTTCCTCTTCTCTTATAGGATATTTCTCCTCTAGACTGGATGCTTAATTTTCTCCTGGAAGTGTGATAAATGTCATGGTGGTTTAGCTGTTAAGTTGTATCTAGACTATTTGTGACACCACAGATTATAGCCCACCAGGCTCCTCTATCCATGGAGGTTCTCCAGGCAAGTATACCAGATTGACATTTCCTTCTCCAGGGGATCTTCCTGACCCAGGAATCAAACCTGTCCCTCCTGCATTGGCAGGCATATTCTTTACCATTTAGCTACCATGGAAGCCCATGTGTGATAAATGGAGAAACCCGAATTGCAAGGCTATAAATTCAGAGACTGTGTTCAAATATAGGCTTTAATATTTACTAGCCCTGTGGTGTGAGAAAGTTAAATTAGCTGATTTCATCTTATGCATCAGTAAATGGATTTAATATTGCTTTGCTGAGAAAAAAATATGGAAATATTTGAACAGGGCTTATCTATCTATGCCCAATATCTGGTAAAAATTGTTATTATGGAATATTTAATCAAATGATGGGGTGATCAAATGCTGAGGACTGGGTTAACTTGTGAACCTGAGTTGCTTAATTCTTTCACATTCCAAAGAATGGTCTGTTTTCAGAACTGTCCCTTGACTGGCTCTGTGGATATAAAATCTGAGTCCTTGGAATATTATGTATAATATGCATGCTCTGATATACCTGAGGGCTTGGATCATGTGGTGCTGATTTGACCAGATAAGTGTATCCTGACAATGTGATTAGAAAGCAGAGATAACAGTTTGCCAACAAAGATCCATATAGTCAAAGCTATGCTTTCCCAATAGTCATGTAAAGATGTGAGAACTGGACCACATCCAATGAAGAAGGCTGAGCAGCAAAGAACTGATGGTTTTGAACTAGTGCTGAAGAATACTCTTGAGAGCCCCTTGGACTGCAAGGAAATTGAATCAGTAAATCCTAAAGGAAACCAACCCTGAATATTCACTGGAAGGACTGATGCTGAAGCACCAATACTTTGGTCACCTGATGTAAAAAGCCAACTCAATGGAAAAAACCCTGATGCTGGGAAAGATTAGAGGCAGGAGAAGGGGATGACAGAAAATGACATGGTTGGATGGCATCACTGACTCAATGGAGATGAATTTGTACAACCTCCAGAAGGTAGTGAAGAACAGGGGTGCCTGGCGTGCTGCAGTCCCTGGGTCACAAACAATAAGATGTGACTTAGTGACTGAATAATAACAACAATGAAAACAATATGACTGATGCTGAATGACTGTTTTGGAGGATGTGAGGGAACAGAATGAACAGGATATGCTGACGTCAGGTATGCAAGCAGGTAAACACATACCTGGATTCTAAACAAAACTGTTTTTATATTTCCATCTCAAAGTTATATATTTCCATCATCCTTATAGCATCTTTGGAGCAGGAAATGGCAATCCACTCCAGTACTATTGCCTGGAAAATCCCATGGACAGAGGAGCCTGGTAGGCTACAGTCCATGGGGTTGCAAAGAGTCGGACACGACTGAGTGACTTCACTCACTCACTCACTCTATAGCATCTTAAGGAATGGATATGGTATTTTAGAGAAAAATGTTATCCAAGAAAGAATGTATTTTAGTCTCTTACAGCCCTAGACTTCCTACAGAGTTACCTAAAGTATAGATTTTTTTTTCTTAGTATAACTCCGAATTTCATAATTATTACATACAAAATGGTATGACCCAGAAGATCATTTATCATTTTTTCTACCCCTGTTAGTATACAATAGATATGGCTATTAATATAATTTTAACACATAATTGATAGCTGAAAATAATTTCAAAGATGACAATATGATATTTTCTTAATTGGTGGTGTTGGTTTCCCAGGTGTTGCTAGTGGTAAAGAACCTACCTGCCAATGCAGAAAACAAGAGAGACACATGTTAGATCCATGGGCCATGAAGATCCCCTGGAGGAGTGTATGGCAAAGCACTCCAATATTCTTATCCAGAGAATCTCATGGACAGAAGAACCTGGCGGGGTATATATAGTTCAGAGGGTCTCACACGACTGAGAGTCAGACACGACTGAAGCAACAGCATGTAAGCAGAGTAAAAAAAATTGATCTCATTCCTTTACACAATGTCTACTTGCTAAAAGGTTGTACATTATATTAATAATGATAGTATTAATCATTATTTAATATTATTAATCATATAAATGATATTGAGATTAGATCTATAATAAATGCTTCTTAAAGTGACTGAAGAAGACAATTCATGTGTGTTAAAAGCAAGACAACAGGCCAAAATGGAGTTGCTTATGCTAAGCCCACTTTGGCTCTCCCAGAAATGGAATATTCCATCAGAAATCCCCTGATTAGCACTAGGTAGGTCATCTATGTGACAGCCCTGATGAACTTCAAAGGAAATTAACCCTGTAATAACCAACCCATTTTTAGCCAGTACAATTTTCTGATCCTGGCTTCCTTCTGGTTACAAAAATCTTTCATGTTATATAGCTCATTATAGCTCTTTCCATCTGCTAGGTGGGGTGCTGCCTTATTCCAATCTATTTTAGTGCAAATAGAATGTGTAACTTGCCTCAATTTATCTTTTAAGAAGAGATATAAACTAACTTTTTGCTCAGTTGCTTCAGTCATGTCCAGACTCTCTGTGATCTATGCAGTGTAGACCACCAGGCTCCTCCTCTGTCCATGGGATTCTCCAGGCAAGCATACTGGAGTTGGTTACCATGCCCTCCTCCAGGGGATCTTCTGAACACAGGAATCAAACCTATATCTCTGGCATCTCCTGAGTTTTAGGCAGTTTCTTTAGCCACTGAGCCACCTGGGAAGCCCATTAGCACACTGCTGCTAAGACGCTTCAGTCATGTCCGACTCTGTGCGACCCCGTAGACGGCAGCCCATCAGGCTTTCCTGTCCCTGGGATTCTCCAGGCAAGAACACTGGAGTGGGGTGCCATTTCCTTCTCCAGTGCAAGTCATGTCTGACCCTCAGCGACCCCATGAACTGCAGCCTTCCAGGCTCCTCTGTCCATGGGATTTTCCAGGCAAGACGCCCTAAACCTTGTTCCCATTAGCTCATGGTGTTAGAACGAAGAGAAGCAAACCCACAGATCTGCATCCTGGCTACCTTCATAAGGCATGTAACTGGCCTGTTATCAACTGCACACAGGCCTCTGAAGCCTAGTATCTTGAGCCCTGCAGAGGCCCTTAAGCTGCTGCTGTAAGTGACATACGCAGTCAGCAAGGGCACCAGAATAAAGGTAAACACTACCTGAATAGTGCGGAGCAGCATTTCACATACTCCCATCAAGCACAGGACATGAAGTGAGTGAAGAATAGAACCAGGAGAAATCAAGTCCTAGGCAGAGCTGGTAGGCCCTGTGAGTGGGCTGTGCAGGAATGTCTTGGGCACTAGCAGGAAGCCAAGAGATGCACTCCATACCATGGTTCTACCAAGAAATGGGAAAAATGGGGTCTGACTTGGCTAACTTTACTTAACACTTCATGAAGCCAGCAATCTCTGCTACCAAGAGTCTAGAGAACTGCAAAATGGGGCAGAAAGCAGGATGAAGAATAAGCAACTAGGAAGACAAAAACAGAAAGTGAATAAGAAATAAGCATGTAATTAAACAGTCCAGAGTGGGCCTAGAGTTTGGGGTGTGGCTGATGGAAATACTGCCTTTCTGATCAAGAGGAACTTTTACATGACCTATAAATTTTAGTTTTCTGTGTCTCCAACTTGGGCCTAAAAATTTATTTCAACAATGTTTTGAATAGCTAATGGCATTTTATTTTATATTTTTAATTGAAATATAGCTAACTTACAATATTATATTAGGCTCATAGATTACATACCTTGCAGTTATTACAATATTACTGACCATATTTCCCATACTGTACATTACATCCCTGTGACTTATTCATTTTATAGTTATAAAATAAATGGTAGTTTTAATCTTTAATCTCCTTCAGCTTTTGCCCAACTCAAAATTCCCGCCACATTTTTTCTCAACCAGTGAGTCTGTTTCTTTGTGCTCTTTCTTTGATTCCACAGATGATGAAAACATACACTATGGTCTCTGACTCATTTAACTTAGTTTAAGGCCCTCAGCCCATCTATGTTGTTGCCAATGGCAAGATTTCATTCTTTTTTATGACAGAATAACACTTCTGTGTGTGTGTGTGTGTGTGTGTGTGTGTGTATGATGTCTTTTTTATTTATTCATTTGTCCATGAACACTTAGATTATTTCCATATATTAGCTATAGTAAATAATGCTGCAGTGAACAATGGGCTGCATATATCTTTTAAAATGAGTGATTTTGTTTTCTTTGGGTAAATATTCAGAAGTAAAATGGCTGGATCATATGATAGTTCTATTTTTAATATTTTGAGAAAGCTCTATACTCTTTTCCATCACGTCTGCATCATTTTATATTCTCACCAAGAGAGCACAAGGGGTTCGCTTTTCCCCACATCCTCTACAACATTTGTTATTTATAGATTTTTTGATGATAGCTATTTTCACAAGAGTGAGGGGACACTTCACTGTGGTTTTGATTTGCACTTTCCTGTTGATCACTGATGTTCAGAGTCTTTTCATATGCCTTTTGGTCATCTGTATGTCTTCTTTAGAAAGAAAAAGTTTGTTCAGGTCCCCTGGTAGTTTTTCAGGTGAACTGTTTGTTTTGATAGTCAGTTATATGAGTTGTATATATTTTTTATATTAACCCATTACCGGACTTCTCAATTTCAAATATCTTCTCCCATTCATTACCTTTTCAACTTGTTAGTGGTTTCCTTCACTGCATACAAACTTTTTAGTTTTATGCGGTTCTATGTTTATTTTTTATTTTTTGCTTTTGTTGTCCTTGCTAGAGGAGACAGATCCCCCCAAAATTATACATATATATATATATAATATATATATTATATATACAATATAATTATATTACATTGGAGAAGACTCCTGAGAATCTTTTGGACAGCAAGTAGATCCAACCAGTTCATTCTAAAGGAGATCAGCCCTGGATGTTCTTAGGAAGGAATGATGCTAAAGCTGAAACTCCAGTACTTTGGCCACCTCATGCAAATACTTGACTCACTGGAAAAGACTCTGATGCTAGGAGGGACTGGGGGCAGGAGGGGAAGGGGACGACTGAGGATGAGATAGCTGGATGGCATCACTGACTCAATGGACGTGAGTTTGAGTGAACTCCGGGAGTTGGTGATGGACAGGGAGGCCTGATGTGCTGCAATTCATGGGGCCGCAAAGAGTCAGACACGACTGAGTGACTGAACTGAATTGAATATATAATACATATATTATATATACAATTATATATTATTTTATATTATACATATATATATAATTTATTTGGGATCTGTCTCCTCTGGCAAGGACAACAAAAGCAAAAGTTAAAAAAAAAGAACCACATTAAGATAAAAAGTTTGTATGCAGTGATGCATATATACATATATGCATATGTACATATATATATACATATACTTATATAGATATATAGCTAATATTGATGTCAGTGTACGTGCTGCCTATGTGTTCTTCTAAGATTTTCATGGTTTAAATCTTATATTTAATTTTTTTATCCATTTTAATTTGAGTTTTGTATATATTTGAGAAAATGGCCCAGTTTTACCCATTTACATATAGCTGTCCTGTTTTCCTAACAATACTTATTGAAGAGACTGTCTTTTCCCCAGTGTATAGTCTTGGTTCCTTTCCTATGGAATAGTTTAACATAGGTGTGTGGGTTTGTTTCTGGGTTCTTCATTCTGTTCCATTGATTTTTGTGTCTTTTTGTGCTAGTATCATACTGCTTTGATTACTATAGGTGTTTTTTTTTTTTTTAATAGAGTTTGAAGTCAGGGAGCATGATACCTCCAGCTTTGTAGTCTTCTCTAGATGGCTTTAGCTACTCGAGGTCTTCTGTGGATTCATACAAATTTTATCATTATTTTTTCTAATTACATGAAAAATGTCATGTGTACTTTAATAGGAGTTGCACTGAATCTGCAAATTGCTATGGGTAATATGGAATTTTGACACTATTAACTCTTCAATAAGCAAAGCATATCTTTCCATTTGTTTCCCTGGTGTCTCATATGGTAAAGAATCTGCCTGCAATGTAGGTGATCTGAGTTCAATACCTGGGTCAGAAAGACCCCCTGGAGAAGGGTATTCAACCCATTCCAACATTCTTGCCTAGAGAATTCCATGGACAGAGGAGCCTGGCAACCTATAGTCTTTACATTTATTTGTGTTGTCTTCATATTTTGTCATCAATTTCTCATGGCTTTCAGAGTACAGGTCTTTCATTTCCTTGATTAAAAGTATCCCTAGGTATTTTCTCCCCTTTGATGCAACTGTAAATGGGATTTTCTTAATTCCTCTCCTGATAGTTTGCTAATGTACAGAAATACAACACATTTTTGTATTTTACTTTTTCATCCTGAAATTTTACTAAACACACTTATAAGTTCTAACAGTTTTTTAAAATGGGATCTTTAGGGTTTTCTATATATATAGTATCATATTATCTGCAAACAATGACTGTTTTACTTCTTCTTTTCCAATTTGGATTTCTTTTATTTCTTTTCCTTATCTGAATATTGTGGTTAGGACTTCTCACACCATGCTGAAGAAAAGTGGCAAGAGTAGGCATCCTTGTCTTATTCCTGATCTTAGAGGAAACACTTTTAGCTTTTCACTGTTAAGTATGCAGCTAACTATGGGTTTGCCTTATACAGCACTGTAACATTTCTTGCTGGGTAGTAGTCTTGGCAGGCTGGCTAGAGTGCCAGGTGCTTTTCAACCTACTGCCTCCACATCAGCATCAGTCCTTTAGGAGCAGATTCTGGGTTTCAGATAGTCCTTAAGCTCACCTGATCATAAACCCCAGCAGTTTCTAAAATCAGTTAAGGATGCTCACCTTCCAAGTCCTGGTCTTCAAGACTGGATGCCCAAAATGGAACTCAAATACCTGCATTCTTATGGAGAAACTCTGATTTGTAATATCCTCTTTCACTTGTGTGTCACCCACCAGCAGTTATGACTGTATCATATCTCTGCCCTTCTTATTCAATGTGCTTTTTTCTCCTTTATATCCTTGGTTGTAGACTAATTCTCATCTTAGTCTTCAGGTCATTCTTAGAGTTACTCTATATTTAACTGTGGTTTTGGTGTGTGTGTGAGAGAAGATGAGCTTAGAATCCTCCTACTCTGAGATCTTTATCCTGCCTCCAGCAATGGTCTTTTTAAACCTTACTGTGCATTCCATAGTTTTCCTATTTCCTATACTTAAATATTGTTTTCCTAGTTTCTTTAAACAATATACACCTGAGTAGTATTAAAACCACCCTCAACACATACACACAAACACATTTTCTTTCTGTGGCAATAGCTTTAGGACAGCTGCTACTTCTGTGCAGAAGAAGGGCATCAGCTGCTTTTACATAAGAGCCAAGGGTCCATAAATAGAAAGCAAATCATAGTGTTAAAATGAGAAAAATCAAAGTAGAGTATGAAAGTGGACAATGGAAAGAAAAGGAATTGCTTGCTGTCATTGAAATCTTACTTGTAACCTGCACTTTCATTCTGTATAAATTTAATGCCAATCATTTCAATGTTCTTTATATATTTTCTGATATATTATAATTAAACATTTTAAAACATTATTTACTTTTTTGTGTGTTATTCACTGAAAGGTAATCAATTGCATACTCCGATTTTGCTTTTCAGAACTAATGTACTTTGAAAAACAAAACAATTCTGTTGAGTCAAACACTCAAGTTTTTTCCCTAATATACTTTCAAATGAATCAAAAGCATTACAATCAAAAGTTGATATTCTCAGTGTTTGTCTTTGAAGAAGAATGCTTAAGGCTTTCAAATTCGTTAGAAATATCTATTTATACAGGGAATAAAATGGTCATCTTGAGCAAGTTGATTAGAAAAATCAAATTGCCATGGCCTTTCAGATATTTTAAAAGATGAATAAAACTCTCAGCCTTACTTTATTATGCCTTTTAGTACACATTTATTATTCACTAAAAGAGCAAATCTATCCATGGGCCCAAAGCATCCAGTAATTTTTTTTTTCCTGTTTATTCTGAAGACGTCTGGCCAAAATGAAGGACATGACAGCATCTTCTAATAGAACAAAATAATTCAGCTCACTCAAACTAAACTTAAGAGCTATCTGAGAATATTCTTGCTTTCTTCATCTAGCAGACGAAGTTAAAAGAGACTGGTTGATTCTAAAAATAAACATAATATATAGCTATATCTCAGGCATTGTCAAGAGCAATATACAGAGACTGATGAGCCTTCTTCTTCAAGGTTTTAATGAACCTTCTTTCTTGATTCAGTCCTAGAGTCATTTATTTTTAAGGCAATTGGATACATCTTTCCTCTGGGAAGATAGTTTTCTGATCCTGATTCTGCCAGATTACAGAACAATATGAAACGACAATAATTCTAGAATAAAGCCAGTGATGAGCTAGGTTTGCAGTCAGCTAAAAACATGAGATAGAAAAGTTAAGTAGTATGAACTTATGTAGTTCATATAAGTTCTTTAATTTGCAATATGTATTACTTTGGAGATTAAGGAGAACAAGTGAATATATAACAATGTTCTATTTTCACATTAAAGTTTGCTGCCATCTTTTACTTCACTTTATGCCTTGTGTATGCTGTATAGTATCAGATGTTCCTAGAGACCTTAATAAAAGGCTAATATTGCTCACAAATGTAGAAATGTGAAACTAAAGCTCTGAAATATAATCATTCTTCACATTGCATTATTTGAGAATCATATCCACTAACTATCAAGGTGTCTATGATACTCAGAATTAACCTATGACTATTTCCTGACAGAAAATCATGTGTACTATAAAACAAATGAAAACAATATCATGAACAGTAGCAATCAGTGTATTGGAAAGTGAAGAAAGGAAAACTAAAGTGTACTGAAAACTTACAGACAATGACTGTGTCTGTTCTTGTAGAAAAACGAGGCAAAAAAAATATTCCTGCCATTGGCAGCTATGGTGCTGAGTGGGTCAACAATTTATTGGGCATCAATTATTGCACAATGGGATATTATCTGTCTGTATTAATGTGGGACTAGAAACTGTTGTCACAAACAGACCTCAAATGCTAGTTGTCCAATGTGTGTGTGTGTGTGTGTGTGTGTGTGTGTGCCCAGCTGTTCAGTCATCTCTGACTCTTTGTGACACCATGGACTGTAGCCCACCAGGCTCCTCTGTCCATGGGATTCTCCAGGCAAGAATACTGGAATGAATTTCCATTTCCTCCTCCAGGGGATCTTCCTGACACATGGATGGAGGAACCCAGGTCTCCTGTGTTTCCTGCATTGGTAGGCAGGTTCTTTACCATTATCACCATTTGGAAAGCCCATTGTTTAATGAATGCCATTATTTTTTCTTGTTAGCCTAACAGTTCAAAGCATGTATTGTGTTTCATAGGTGGATTTCCTTTTCCCATTTCATCTGTGACTCTACTATCCCTTCCAACTTCCTGGTCCTCTCTGTTTCACTGTCTAAAAGGAAAAATAATTTCAGAGAGCATACATACTTCCTTATGCCTCTATTCCACTAGTAATAACCAGCTTATGACCACGAATAAATTCAACAGAGGTGGAAAATAAAACCCCAGTCAGGGAGGCCACTTCCCAATACCCCCATAATAATGTGGAAAAAGAACCATCCACATTGAATTTAACATTGACATTAACATAAAAATATTATCTAATGTAAAGCCTGTACAGATGTGAGAGCTGGACCGTAAAGAAGGCTGAGTGCCAAAGAACTGATGCTTTAAAGCTGTGGTGCTGTTTGAGAGTGCTTTGGACTGCAAGGAGATCAAACCAGCCAATCTTAAAGGAAATCAATCCTGAATATTCATTGAACAATAGCAACAACTTAAGCCCATAGTTAAATGTCCTCAACAACTGATCCAGAATCCAGTCTAGGATCATACATTGTCATCATCATCCAGTAGTCACCTTTTATCTAGAAGTCCTTAGTCTATCTCTGCCAGATTTTTTTTTTTTCTCAAAAGAGAGAGACCAGCAAGGTTTTGTCTTTCAGATGCAAACAGGGATGTTTTGGATGGAAAATTAAAAACAAAGAAGCATCTCTTTCCTGCATAACTGGAAGTTTACCAAAGAACCTCCATGCCATTGAGCTGCTAAGCAATTAGATTCACTAATGCACAAGCTAGGTAAGACAACAACTAGATAAGCATGTTGGGAAGTATTCAACATTTGGATGCTGAAGGTCATCAAGTAGCATCCATAGAAGGGATAACAGAAGATTAATGTCTGCAGCTTTGAGACCAGCAAGATGGTGAGTGTGCTGGTTGCACTATTTCATGTTGATTGCTTGTAATGGAGCAAGAAAGGCAGGAGACTTTAGAGATCTCAATCAGCGGAAAACATGCAACACCAGTGAAAACCCTCACCACAGCAACCATTTCCGATTAAATTGTTTGTTATCTTCACAAAGCAACCCTCCAGGTGCCGTTTATTTATATCTTTGTTGTCACCCTGAGAACAATGCTCCACTTTCTATCAGGTCTTGGGGAACCATTTTTCCTAAACAGCACTCAGTTTTCCCCAACCTCAGCACCAGATCCAGCACCCACAAGTGCCAAGGGCTCTGGGAGATACTCACGCATTATCACATCAACAAATTATCTCAAGACATTAGCTAAATCATCTAAAGTTCATCCAAACCTCATACCTGAACATGAACCATTTAAGAGGGAAGAGGAAATTCAGATTACTACAAATGGTTCTACATTCTATTTAGAAACTTGTTGGGTATCAAACAGCCAAGTTTTCATAAGAAGGTGATATTGGTACCCATGTTAGTGAACAAAAATGTTTCAACAAGGGAGCCTTGCTTATTTAGGAAGAAAATAGCATCTCAGATATAAAAAGCAAAATGGTAGTTAGGAGATGAAGATAAACAGGCATTTTATTTTAAATACATAACCCTGATCTTCATTGTCCAAGTTGAGAACTGACCCCACACACTGAAACCAGCAAGTGAAAGAAAGAAAGAATGCAAGTCTCCCTCTAGGACTGAACTAACAAATTCTAATAATCAAATGGGCTTCCCAGATGGCTCAGTGGTACAGAATCTACCTGCCAAGGTAGGAGACACAGGTTCATTCCCTGGGTTGGGAAGATTCCCTGAAGGAAGAAATGGCTACCAACTCCAGTATTTTTGCCTGGGAAATTCCATGGACAGAGAAGCCTGGTGGGCTACAGTCCATGGGGTCACAAAAGAGTCAGACACATCTTAACAACTAAACAACAACAATGATCATGTAGTGACTTATCTGTGAACAAACACAACTACATCATCCCTCTGCAAGTCACAGGTGAACATAAGGGGATTTGTGCCAATACAAAGCTTTGTTTAATTATAGGTATTTTGAAGGTAGCATTTTTTTCAATATTAAATTCTACAGAAAAAAATGAGAGAAAGAAATTTTCTTATGCTCTTCCTCCAGGTGTACAATTTCTAACATCAATATTGACCAGCTGCTGTGGTTTTTGTAACTGATACAAAATCAGCAATAAATTTACTGTTGGTTTCCCAAGGATGAGGAAGTCTTCGGATAACCACTAGGCATCTACTTCCACAGCACATTCTGTGAATTTACAGAAAACATCTAAATTTTTTTTTTACTCAGTGAATTTTCACACACAATATTCTCATTCTCTGCCAGCAAAATATATTACATACACACACACACACACACACACACACACACACACACACACACACAGAGTATCCTCCTTGGATGGCTCAATGCCAGTGTACACCTAGGAAATTACAAACACAAAATTCCAACATCTGAATGAACTAGGAAATACTACAAAAGCCTCTGTTAGGGACATAGCAACTGATACTATTAATAAAATTGGCCTAGAAACATTTACTTTCTGAAATGAGCTATCAATTTTATATATAATCTTAACAATTATGCATTATATATTTTAATATTTCATAAACTATTATAAGATATTTTAATTTGAGCATGAATTCACTATTACTTATGACACAATTCCTACCATCTTAAAGCAGTATCAAGTCCCAGACAATATTTCTTAAGTTCTCCTATCAAATTCCTCAGTGCTGGAGTTAGTAAAGAAATTATTACATAGCTGTGTGCTGATCAACTGGTTTAACTTTCCCTTTACAAGAATATATCTTGGTCTACAATGTCCAGAAATTAATCAAAAATTTATTTGGTGTATTATTTGTCAATCTTTTTCTTCACAGTAATGTTAATGTTTTTAGTTTCTTGTTTTAATCCATTTGTATTTTATTGGAATATCACTTTTACAATGGATTTTACATTAAGCTGTTTTCTATTTAGAAGTATAATTCTTCACATTTTTAACTCATTTTAGTCTATATTAGATCAGTTTGAGATTTTATGTAAATATCTGCTAGCATTACTAATAGTAAGCCACAATTCTGTTAAATATCTTTTTTTTAACATTTACTAAGGTTTCAGTTCATGGTGCCTCCTTTGAGTCTTCAGCTATTGCCAATAGAGAAGGTCCAAGAGAATATTATTAAACAGCAGCCCCAATTTTACAAATCCATCTAGCAGAAGTTCAAACTTAATTCAGAACTTAATTCAGTTTCTGCTCAAAAAACCCATCCTTTACAACTTATAGTTACTATTGCCAAAGTATCTGAGAGTGGTTGTTAAATCAAGTTTAATAGGTATTTCATCAAGATGTCCATTTTGGAGCACATCAAAAAAAGTGTTGTATGGAAGATCTGAATTGGCTAGTAAACAATGTTGTGATTGCTTCAGATGAACAGCAAAGAGATCCGGCCATACATAAACACATATCCATTCTCCCCCAAACCACCTAAGCTACCACATAACATTCAGCAGAATTTCCTGTGCTCTACAGTAGGTCCTTGTTGGTTATTCATTTTAAATATAGTAGTATTTATTTTTATAACTAATATGTGGTAGGGAAGCCAGCCAGCAGAGACACTGCTTTCCAAAATTCCTCAGGGAAGAAATCTTATAGGAGCTCGTGGCCCAAGCCACTCTGAGGACTCATAGCAGAGGTTCTTGAAAAAGGAGGCACAGAATTTCAAGGGAAGATCCCCTGGAGAAGGAAATGGAAACCCACTCCAGTATTCTTGCCTGGAGACTCTCATGGACAGAGGAGACTGGCAGGCTACAAGTCCATGGGGTCACAAAGAGTGAGATACGACTGAGTGACTAACACACACCTAAGTGCTCATGTTCTACCAAGACCACTCCGTTCATTTTCCAGGTGTGTCTACACAGAAGTCAGCTACACAGACCACCAGGTGTCCCTGCCTTCAGGTCAAGCTTTTGTTGGAAAGATGAGGGAAAAGAGATGTGGGGGGAGGTGTGGTGGGCAGTCCTAAGATTGCAGAAGAATAGGACAAGGAGACCACTTTCTTCCCCACAAATTCATCAAAGATCATTCAAACGTTGAACAGCTTCCACAGAGCAACTTCTGAGCACTAACAGAGGACACCAGGCACCCAGAAAGGCAGCCCATTTTCTTCAAAAGGAGATAGGACAAACTATAAAAGACAAAAAGAGAGACAAAAGAGTTTGGGACAGAGACCCATCCTGGGAGGGAGTCATGAAGAAGGAGAAATTTCAAAAAGCAAGAAACCCTCTCACCAGCAGGTCTGTGAGGAGATTTGGAATCTCATAGGGCAAGATAACGAGGAGAGAGACAAACAAACAAACAAACACACACAGAATACGTGCCTAACTGCAATTTCCAGCAGAGGAGTAGCCCAGACACATGTTTCCACCACCAGTGAGCAGGGGCTGGACAGGGAGGCCTGGGCTGCATGCTTAGGTTAAGGGACTGGGCCTGAATTCCCTGAGGACAATCTGAGGGAGCTAACATGAGATAGCAACCCACCCAAACTATGCGATAGCCAAAGAGAGAGAAACATAAAATAAAAGAGAGAGAGAGAAAACTTTCCCGTGAAAAGCTCTAACTTAAGGCTCAGCCTGGCCCACTCACAGAAAAGGATTGAACGAACACCAAAGGAGAGCTAGCCTGCTGTGGACCGGGTCATACCCCTGCCAGAGGCAGAGAGGCAGGCGGGCAACAGCCAGAGCCAGAAGGCAAGGGGCAATCTCAGACCCAGAGACAGCAACCTCTGAAAACTGTGAGCAGGCTCCCAGTTGCTAACCAAGTCTTCCTGGGATCCTGGACGGTTGACATCTGCCAGGAGGGTTGCAGCCTGAGATCAGCTCCCCAGAGGAGACACATGGCACATCTGGGACAAAACTCCCACTGCACATCTGGGAAACTGAGCAGCTAGGCCTGGGGAGGTGATAAGACACAATGCTGAGGAGACTGCACTCACCAAACACCTGGTCACCTTAGCTGTTTGGACCTGGGAAAGGCACAAAACACATTCCCAACAAAGTCTGTGCCTTTGTATAGTACCCAAGAACCTGAACCTGAGCAGCTTAGACCTGGAAATTGCACAAAATTCAGGGCCCACTTTGGGCAGCACCCCTGCAAGAAACCTGGAGCCTAAGCAGTATAGACTGGAAAAGCATATGCCACCATGAGCTGGGTCAAACCCAGTGTGACCCAGACACGGTGAGCACTCCCCACACATGCCACAGATATTTGTTCGCAGTGTTCCTCCCTCCCCAAACACAACTCAACAAGAGAGCCTAAATAAGTGACCACATTCGCCCCCTTGTGTCAGGGCAGAAATTAGACACTGAAGAGGCTTGCAAACAGAGGAAACCAAAATAAACAAAGAGGGGGCCGCTCTGGAGGTAGCAGGTGCAACAGATTAAAACCCTGTCATTAATATTGACTAAGCATTGAAAGGGGCCTATAGACCTTGGCAAAAAGTATAAGCTGGAAAAAGGAACTATCTGAAACTGAACTGATCCCACACTGCCCTCAACAACTCCAGAGAAATTCTTAGCTATATTTTTACTATTACCATTTTCAATTATTTTTATTTTTAAGTTCTTTATTACTCCTTTAGTTTTCATTTTTATAACCTACCATTAACTTGCAAAAATGAGACCTTATTTTCAAGCAAATTTCATACACACACACACACACACACACACACACACACACACACATATAATTTCTGTAATTGATTTTGCTTTGCATTTTTAATATTGTATTTTTGAGAGTCTAACCTCTACTCTAGATTTTTAATCTTTGTTTTTTGGTATTTGTTATCAATTTTGTACCTTTAAGACTCTAACCTTCAGTACCCATTTTTACTTAGGGTTGTGATTACTGGCTTAATTTCTTTCTCCCCTTTTGATTCTCCCTTTTCTCCCCCAGGTCACCACTATCTCCTTCCTCCTGCTTCTCTTCTCCTTGGAAATCCATAAACCTCTCTGGGTGTTCCAGACTGTGGAAAGCACATAGGGAACTGACTACTGGATAGATTTCTCTCTCTCCTTTTGATCCCTCCTCTTCTCCTCCTGGTCACCTCTATCTCCCTTCTCCCTCTTCTATTCTCCATGTAACTCTGGGAACCTCTCTGGGTGTTCTTTACTGTGGAGAATCTTTTCACCATTAATCTGGATGTTTTATTATCTTTGCTCTATGGTCGGGGAAGTCTTGAGGCTACTGTAAGTATAAGACTGAAAGCCAAAGGCAGAGGATTAAATCCAAAACTTGAGACCACCAGAAAACTCTTGACTCCAGCCAACATTAACTGACAAGAGCTCATCCAAAAGCCTCCAAACTTACACTTAAACTAAGCTCCACCCAAGAGTCAACAAGTTCCAGAGCAAGACATACCACACTGATTCTCCAGCAACGCAGGAACACAGCCCTGAGCTTTAACATGCAGGCTGCCCAAAGTCACACCAAATCCACAGACACCTCAGAACTCACTACTGGACACTTCATTGCACTCCAGAGAAAAGAAATCCAACTCTACCCACCAGAACACCAATGCAAGCTTCCCTAAACAGGAAACGCTGACAAGCCACTAGTCCAAACCCACCCACAGTAGCGACCTCAACAATAAAGAGGAACCACAAACTTCCAGCTGACAGAAAGGCCACCCAAAACACAGCAATCTAAACAAAATGGAAAAAAAAAAGAGAGAGAGAAATATTCAGCAGGTAAAGGAGCATGACAAATGCCCACCAAACCAAACAAAAGAGGAGGAGATAGGGAGTTTACCTGAAAAAAAAGAATTCAGAATAATGATAGTAAAGATGATCCAAAATCTTGAGAACAAAATGGAGTTACAGATAAATAGATTCAAGAAAAGGATTGAGAAAGATGCAACAAATGTTTGAAAAGGACCTGGGATAAATAATAAAGAGTAAATCAATAATGAATAATGCAATAACTGAGATCAGAAGCACTCTGGAGGGAACTCACAGTAAAATAACTGAGGCAGAAGATAGGATAAGTGAGGTGAAAGATAGATTGAAGGAAATAAGTGAAGCAGAGAGGAAAAGAGTAAAGAAGAATTAAAAGAAATGAGGACAACCTCAGAGACCTCTTGGAAAAGGTTAAATGCCTCAATGATTGAATCATAGGAGTCTCAGAAGGAGAAGACAAAAAGGAAGGGCATGAGAACATACTTGAGGAGATAATGGTTGACAACTTCCCTAAAATGGGGAAGGAAATAGCCACCCATGTCCAAGAAACCCAGAGAGTCCCAAACAGTCCCAAACTCTTCAGGTCAGAAGGGAATGGCAGGACATACTTAAAGTGATGAAAGAGAAAAACCTACAACCCAGATTTCTGTACCCAGCAAGGATCTCATTCAAATATTAAAGGAAAGGAAAGTGAAGTTGCTCAGTCATGTCCAACTCTTTGTGACCCCATGGACTATTGCCTACCAGGGTCCTCTGTCCATGGGATTTTCCAGACAATAGTACTAGAGTGGATTGCCATTTCCTTCTCCAGCAGATCTTCCCGACCTAAGGATCAAACCCAGGTCTCTGGCACTGTACACAGACGCTTTACTGTCTGAGCCACCAGGGAAGTCCTATGAAGGAGAAATAAAAAGCTTTACAGCAAAGCAAAAGCTGAGAGAATTCAGCACCACCAAAACAGCTCTTTAACAAATGCTAAAGGATCTTCTCTAGACAGGAAACACAGAAAAGGTTTATAAACTCAAACCCAAAACAACAAAGTAAATGGCAACAGGATCATACTTATCAATAATTAGCTTAAAAGTAAATTGGTTGAAGCCCAACCAAAAGACAGAGACTGGCTGGATGGATACCAATACAAGACCCCAATATATGCTGTCTACAAGAGACCTGCCTCAAAACAGGGGACATATGCAGACTGAAACTGAAGGGCTGGAAAAAGATATATCATGCAAATAGAGACAAAAAGAAAGCTGGAGAAGCATATTCATATCAGACAAAATAGACTTCGAAATAAAGGCCATGAAAAGAGACAAAGAAGGATACTACATAAAGATCAAAGCATCAATCCAAGAAGAAAATATAAAAATTACAAATATATATGTACCCAACATAGGAGCACTGCAATATGTAAGGCAAATGCTAACAAGTATGAAAGGGGAAATTAACAATAACACAATAATAGTGGGAGACTTTAATACCCCACTCACAACTATGGATAGATCAACTAAACAGAAAATTAACAAGGAAACACAAACTTTAAATGATACTGTGGACCAGTTAGACCTAATTGATATCTATAGGACATTTCACCCTAAAACAATGAACTTCACTTTTTCCTCAAGTGCACATGGAACTTTCACCAGGATAGATCACATCCTGGGCCCTAAATCTAGCCTTGGAAAGTAAAAAAAAAAAAAAAAAAATTGAAATTATTTCAAGCTTCTTTTCTAATCACAGTGTGTTAAGATTATATGTCAACTACAGGGGGAAAAAACATTAAAAATACAAATATATGGAGGCTAAACAACACACTTC
>SJYC01131115.1:0-16464 GCA_006408675.1 Madoqua kirkii | reverse complement strand
ATCAAAGGCTTTGGCATAGTCAGTAAAGCAGAAATAGATGTTTTTCTGGAACTCTCTTGCTTTTTCTATGATCCAGCAGATGTTGCCAATTTGATCTCTGGTTCCTCTGCTTTTTTTTAAAGCAGATTGAGCATCAGGAATTTCACAGTTCACGTATTGCTGAAGCTGTCAAAATTTTCCACAATTTACTGTGATCTACACAATCAAAGGCTTTGGCATAGTCAGTAAAGCAGAAATAGATGTTTTTCTGGAACTCTCTTGCTTTTTCTATGATCCAGCAGATGTTGCCAATTTGATCTCTGGTTCCTCTGCTTTTTTTTAAAGCAGATTGAGCATCAGGAATTTCACAGTTCACGTATTGCTGAAGCCTGGCTTGGAGAATTTTGAGCATTACTTTACTAGCATGTGAGATGAGTGCAATCGTGCGGTAGTTTGAGCATTCTTTGGTATTGTCTTTCTTTGGAATTGGAATGAAAACTGACCTTTTCCTGTCCTGTGGCCACTGCTGAGTTTTCCAAATTTGCTGGTATGTTGAGTACAGCACTTTCACAGCATCATCTTTCAGGATTTGAAATAGCTCTACTGGAATTCCATCACCTGCACTAACTTTGCTCATAGTGATGCTTCCTAAGGTCCACTTGACTTCACAGTCCAGGATGTCTGGCTCTAGATGAGTGGTCACACCATTGTGATTATACGGGTCGTTGAAGATCTTTTTGTACAGTTCTTCTGTGTATTCTTTCCATCTCTCCTTATATATTCTGCTTCTGTTAGGTCCATACCATTTCTGTCCTTTATCGAGCCCATCTTTGCAAGAATTGTTCTCTTGATATCTCTAATTTTCTTGAAGAGATCTCTAGTCTTGCCCATTCTGTTCTTTTCCTCGATTTCTTTGCATTGATCACTAAAGAAGGCTTTCTTATCTCTTCTTGCTCTTCTTTGGAACACTGCATTCAGATGCTTATGTCTTTTCTCCTTTGCTTTTCACTTATCTTATTTTCACAGCTAATCCATGAATATAGTAAAGTCCTGGAATATAAAATTAACACACAGAAACCCCTGCATTCATATACACTAACAATGAGAAGACAGGAAATGAAATTAAGGAAACAATTCCATTCACCATTGCAACGAAATGAATAAATTACTCAGAAATAAATATACATAAAGAAACAAAAGACCTATATATAGAGAACTATAAAACACTGATGAAAGAAATCAAAGATGACACAAATAGATGCAGAAATATGCCATGTTCATGGATCAGAAGAATCAAAATAGTGAAAATGAGTATACTACCCAAAGCAATCTATAGATTCAGTGCAATCCCTATGAAGAAACCAATGGTATTTTTCAGAGAACTAGAACAAATACTTTCATAATTTGCATGGAAATACAAAAAACCTCAAATAGCCAAAGCAATCTTAAGAACAAAGAATGGAACTGGAGGAATCAAGCTGCCTGACTTCAGACTATACCACAAAGCTGCATTCATCAAGACAGTATGGTACTGGCACAAAGACAGAAACATAGATTGATCTAACAAAATAGAAAGCCCAGAGATCAATACACACACCTATGGACAACTGATCTTTCACAGGGGAGGCAAGAATATACAATGGAGAAAATATAATGTCTTTAACAACTGGTGCTGGGAAAACTGGTCAACTACTTGTAAAAGAACGAAACTAGAACACTTTATAATACCATACACAAAAATAAAATCAAACTGGATTAAAGATCTAAACATAAGACCAAAAACTATAAAATTCCTAGAGGAAATCATAGGCAAGACACTCTCTGACATAAATCACAGCAAGATTCTCTATGACCCACTCCCCGGAGTAATGGAAATAAAAGCAAAAATAAATAAATGGGACCTAATTACATTTAAAAGCTTTTGCACAATTAAGGAAAGGTGAAAAGACAACCTTCAGGATGGGAGAAAATAATAGCAAATGAAGCAACTGACAAAGAATTAATCTCAAAAATATATAAGCAACTCATGCTGCTTAATACTAGGAAAATAAACAACCCAATCAAAAAATGGGCCAAAGAACTAAACAGTCATTTCTCTAAAGAAGACAGGCAGATGGCTAAGAATCATATGAAAAGATGCTCAACATCACTCATTATCAGAGAAATTCAAATCAAACCACAATGAGCTACCATCTCATGCAGGTCAGAATGGTGGTTATCAAAAAGTCTATACATGATGAAAGCTGGAGAGTGTGTGGAGAAAAGGGGACCCTCTTACACTGTTGGTGGGAATGCAAACTAGTAATGCCACTATTGAGAAAGTGTGGAGATTCTTTAAAAACTGTAAATAAAACTGCCATATGACCCAGTAATCCCACTGCTTTGCATCCACACTGAGGAAAACAGAATTGAAAGAGACATGCGTACCCCAGTGTTCATGTCAGCACTGTTTACGACAGCCAAGACATGGAAGCAACCTAGATGTCCATTGGCAGATGAATGGATGAAAAAGCTGTGGTACATATACACATAGAATATTACTCAGCTATTTAAAAAATGCATTTGAATCAGTTCTAATGAGGTGGATGAAACTGGAGCCTATTATACTGAGTGAAGTAAGTCAGAAAGAAAGACACCAATACAGTATATTAATACATATATATGGAATTTAGAAAGATGGTAACAATGAACGTATATGCAAGACAGCAAAAGACACACAGATGTAAAAAACAGACTTTTGGACTCTGTGGGAGAAGGCAAGGGTGGGATGATTTGAGAGAATAGCACTGAAACATGTATATTATCATATGTGAAACAGATCTCCAGTCCAGCTTCAATGCATGAGACAGGTGCTCAGGCCAGTGCATTGGAATGACTGAGGAATGGGATGGGGAAGGTGGTGGGGTGGGGTCAGGATGGAAGACACATGTACAACCATGGCTGATTAATGTCAATGTATGGCAAGATAATCACAATATTGTAAAGTAATTAGCCTTCAATTAAAATAATCTTTTTTTTTTTTTTGGAAGAGAGAGATGGAGTATCTCATCCCTAAGACTTGAATGGTAAGGCTCAGTAGTTTGGGGATTTAGTCTATGGATCTGGCTGTGTCATACAGGGACATAAGCTTTCAGGTGAGAAAAGTGCCCATGGTTTCTTTAATATATTTATTTGTGGGTGTGTGATGGGAGACTCACACAGCCTTGAAGTATGGAGCCCAAGTCTGAGAGCAGTGCTATTTCTGATCACATTTCCTTTCAAAGCTTTACCTTTAGTAGTCAAGATAAAGTCACTCAGTCATTGTGAGAAATAGAATTAGATATTGCCTATAATAGGGTCAAGACTGTAACAGTTACTTTTTCTAAATAAAATTTGTTTGTAACTCTTATAGCATATATTTTACACCAGGCAGCCAGTTACTTTGTGTGCTATGTGGTTAAACAGGAGAGAAAAAGCTTACTGCCATCAAAATAAATATCCCTAGCTGGCAGAACTGCAGTAATTTACCTAGCCTAAGGTCATTCTAAAGCAGTTTAAATGCATCATTAATCCACAATCCTCTAAAACACTAAAATACTTAAATAAATTACAATAGAGGAGGATGAGCCTAAAGAGAGGAAAAACTGTCAAGATATGATACATTTAAATGCTGCCAAAAAAAAAGTCTCTGAGACTCATGAATAAATTATTGCTAAAATGAAAGACTTGATAAAGAGCCTAAAGGACATGATACATCCAGTTTTATTTGGTCAAGAAATATTCATAAAACGAACCTGGATTTTGTCCTTCTGCATGTACATTCTCATCACTTAGATTTAACCTTGCTAACTCAAAAATTTCAGGTTCCTTTACATTACTTTCTCTTATTCCAGTCTTTATTCTCTTTATTGCAATATTTTTATTACTAACAATTGGTAGGATACAGTGTGTGTGTGTGTGTGTGTGTGTGTGTGTGTGTGTTGGAAGTTCAGTGGCATGGGTGGGTGGTTGTTGTTCTTTAGTCATTTAGTTGTTAAGTTGTATCTGACTCTTTTGTGACCCCATGACTATAGCCTGTGAAGCTTCTCCATCCATATAATTTTACAGGCAAGAATACTGGATAGGGTTGTCATTTCCTACTCCAGGGGATCTTCCTGACCCAGGGATTGAACTCCTGCATCTCTTGCATTGGCAGGCAGATTCTTTACCATTGGTGCCTCCTTGGAAGTTCTTGATCTTGTAAGGAGCCAAGATGATGCTTAGATCTGGATTGTATAAACTGACAATAACATGTCATTTGATGTCCAGCCCTTTGTCTCAAAACATTATTACCTGTGCCTGGACTTCTAACAGGGAGAGTGGTTCTCAGAACTTTCTGAGACACTCCTCCCAGGTTATAATCCTCAAATCTGGCTTGAGTAAAATTTTCTATTAATTTCTTAGATCAATTGATTATTTTTTCAGTGACACAGTGTGAGCCTCCTCACCCTATATGGGCTCTAACTCTTCTTCACTCTGGACCTCAAGGTGGATGCTAACCAGCCATGCCAGGCCCCACCAACACCTAGGTACTTGAATTGTTTAGGAAGGGAAAGAGGAAAGGAAGGAAATGCTTGCTAGGATTTTAAGGAAACAAACAATGAAGATGTTCTATTTTTGCTTTTTTTACTATGATTTAACCTCAGTAAATTTTAAAAGTATGTGAAATGAAGTGAAAGTCACTCAGTTATGTTCAACACTTAGTGATTCCATGGACTGTGCAGTCCACAGGGTTCTCAGACCAGAATACTGGACTAGGTAGCCTTTCCCTTCTACAAGGGGCCTTCCCAATCCAGGGATCAAACCCAGGTCTTCTGCATTGCAGGCAGATTCTTTACCAACTGAGCCACCAGGGAAGACCTTTAAAGGTACATAATAAGTGACAGGAGTCCTGGAGCAATGTAATCAGATTGTTGCTTTCTGGATGTGTCATAAAGAATTTAACAGGTCTTTACTCCCAGTTTCTCTAAATCTTTGATCTTGCTCAAGTGATGAAATAAATGCATATCATTAGATTTACTTTGTAATTCATGATGAGTCCAGAGAGCATTTCTACCTAGGTAACTTGAAGTACCTGAGTTTTTTTCTTTGCCTTTTTTTTTTTTAATTGATTTGGCTGCATGAAGTCTTAGTTATGATATGCAGGATCTTTTTCCCTCCCCTTTGGTTGTGGCACTGAGGCATGTCACCCTGTTTGTTTAATCTATACACTGAGCATATCTAGAGTAGTTCTGGGCTGGAAGAGTTGCAAGCTGGAATCAAGACAGGTGGGAGAAACATCAACAACTTCATATATGCAGATAACAATCTAACGGCAGAAAACAAAGAGAAACTAAAGAGCCTCTTGATGAGGGGGAAAGAAAATAGTGAAAGAGCGGACTTAAAACAAAATAAAAAACTAAGATCATGGCATCTGGTCGTAGTAGTGTTAGTCACTCAGTCATGTCCAACTCTGCAACCCCATGAACTGTAGCCCTCCAGGCTCCAGGTAAGAATACTGGAGTAGTTTGCCATTCCCTTCTCCAGAGGATCTTCCTGACCCAAGGATCGAACCTGGATCTCCTGCATTGTAGGCAGAGTTTTATCATCTGAGCTACAGGGAAGGTCTGGCTCCATTACTTCATGGCAAACAGAGAGGGGAAAGCTGGAAGTAGTGACAGATTTCCTCTTCTTGGACTCTAAAATCACTGTGGGTGGTGACTGCAGCCATGAAATCACAAGATGTTTGCTTCTTGGCAGAAAAGCTATGACAAATCTAGACATGTATTAAAAAGCAGAGATGTTGCTCTGCCAATAAAGGTTCATCTAGTTAAGGCTATGGTCTTCCCAGTGGCCATGTACATTGTAAAAGCTGGACTATAAAGAAGATGGAGCACCAAAAACTGGATGCTTTTGAACTGTGGTGTTGAAGAAGACTCCTGAAGAGTCCAATGGACATCAAGGAGCTCAAATCAGCCAATCTTAGGGGAAATCAACCCTGAATATTCATTGGAAGGACTGATGCTGAAGCTGAAGCTCCAGTATTTTGGTCACATGATGCGAACAGCTGAATCACTGGAAAATTCCCTGATGCTGTTAAAGATTGAGGGTAGAAGGAGGAGAGGGTGTCAGAGGATGACATAGTTGGATGGGATCACTGATGTAATGTACATGAACTTGGGCAAACTTCAGGAGATGGTGAGGGATAGGGAGGCCTGGAGTGCTGCAATCCATGGGGTCACAAAGAGTTGGATATGACTAGGAGACTGAACAACAACCACAACAGCAACAACTGAGTCATGTGGGATCTAGTTTCCTGACCAAGGATCAAACCTGGGCTCCTGCTCGGGGATCTCAGAGTCTCAGCCACTGGACCACTAGTGAGGCCCCAGAGAGCTTTAGTTTAAATAATGAAGTGGCTCTGGAAGGCTACTGACAGTGTGAAGAAAAAAGCCCTGGGATTAGATAGAGGCTCTGAGACCAGGGTCCTCAGCCTGACCTCTGGAGAGGGAGCGGGGCTAAGACTGAGTTCTTGACTTGAGTGTGGCCTGGGGGCCAATGTCTCAATGGCCATGCTGTCAATGAACCTAACACAACCTCTGGACACAATGCTTGGGGAGCCTCCTTAGTCGGAGATACCACACACATCGCAAGGCCACAAGGATGACGAGTCCCACTCCTGGGGTTGGAGAGTAGAAGCTATGTTTTTGGGACCCTTCCAGACCTTGCACTGTGTGTCTCTTCCTCTGGCCCATTCTGATTTGTTTACTTTTGCTGTAATGAAAATGCAGCCTTAAGTGAATCTCTTTTTTGAGTTCTGTAAGACTTACAAGCAAATTAATGAAACTTAGGGGATAGTCAGCTGGTCAGAAGTGCGGTGTTCTAGGGACCCCAGATCTTGCAGTTGCCCCATTTTGACATGAGAACAATCTTATGGGAAACTGCACTGTGCCTTGTCTATGGAATGTGGCCTGTCTCTGGGGAGTTGGTGTGAGACGTCACTACACTGATAACTGGGAAAACTTTATAGAATTTGCTTTTGTGATCCCAGGGACTGTTTCCAAAGATGAGACTAGGTACATTAGATTTTCACATCTCTTTAATATCTCACATATTTTCTAAAAAATAAGCAATTATAGAAACAAAACTATTGTGACTGGCTCTTAACCAGTCATTTCACTGTCACTGTTGCCCCAAAGTTCATAAGTTCATTTCTGAGTTGGTGAAAACTGGACATGACTGACAGGGCAGAATCAGAAGGATGAGTGAATTGTTCCCAAAAATATGGGATATAAAATTAGAAGAAATAATTAGTTATTCTCACCAAAAAATATACATTTCCATCAAGCACTTCTGTCAAGTCGGAGCTCTGCTAGAACTGATACCAAGGTCTCTATCTCATCCTCCACTCAGCAGAGGCAATACTAGATGACAAAGGGTGTAAAGGAAGGAAATTCTTATTCTTATTACTTTATTATTTTGTGACACTACATGGATAAATGATGAATCTACCCTTCTCTTCAGTTCTGAATATTACATAAATCAAATGAATACACAAATTGCAGTCAGTATTCCTCCTCCTCCTTCTCCTATCAACTGATGGCAAATGACATTGCAAAAATTTTCCAGTTTTTATATTTTTTTCAACAAATCAATTATGTTTATTATTCTATTGTCTGTGGTTATTTTAAAATGAGAAAAGTAATGATATGGTTTAAACATTGTCTTTAAAATAACAAGGTATCTTATGAAATTTACTTAACCATTAGTTGGGTAATTATGGACATATACTGGTAAAAATGTAGAATAATAATTTAAATGATTATTAATTCAATATAAACATTTTGTTTTCTCATTATGTTACAGTGAATACATGAATGTGTGCAGAGTTCACTCAGTCATGTTGGACTCTTTTGAGACTCTATGCACTGTAGCCCACTAGCTTCCTCTATCCATTGTGGATTTCCCAGGCAAGGATTCTGGAGTAATTTGTCATTTCCTCCTCCAGGGGATCTTCCCCATCCAGGGATTGAACTTCACTCTTCTGAGGTTTCTGCCTTAATAGGTAGGTTCTTTACCACTAGTGCCATAAATAATAAAATATAATATAAAAATATAAGCCATTACAGATATCAAATGTTACACACTGTGAACTAATTTGCCAAGCTACATATTTTACAGCTGATTCATATTATTAATCTATAGGTATAAAATATTGCTAAACTATAAGACCTAAATAAACATACACAATAACCTAGCATCTCAGTTCAGAAACTCAATTGTGTTTGATTCTTTGTGACCACGTGGACTGCAGAATGCGAGGCTTCCTTGGAGTTCCATCACGAATTCCCAGAGTTTGCTCAAACTCATATCCATCAATGCGATCTAACCATCTCATTCTCTGTTGTCCCCTTTTCCCCCTGTCTCCAATTTTTCCCAACATCAGGGTCTTTTCCAGTGAGTTAGTTTTTCACATCAGGTGGCCACAGTATTGGACCTTCATTAGCATCTCAGTTCAGAAACTCAATTGTGTTTGATTCTTTGTGACCACGTGGACTGCAGAATGCGAGGCTTCCTTGGAGTTCCATCACGAATTCCCAGAGTTTGCTCAAACTCATATCCATCAATGCGATCTAACCATCTCATTCTCTGTTGTCCCCTTTTCCCCCTGTCTTCAATTTTTCCCAACATCAGGGTCTTTTCCAGTGAGTTAGTTTTTCACATCAGGTGGCCACAGTATTGGACCTTCAGTATCAGTCCTTCCAATAAACATTCAGAAGGACTGAATTCTTTTAGGATTGACTGATTGGATCTCTTTGCAATACAAGGGACTCTCAAGAGTCTTCTCCAACACCACAGTTCAAAAGCATCAGTTCTTTAGTGCTCAGCTTTCTTTACAGTCTAGTTCTCCCATCCACACATAACTGCTGGAAAAACCACAGTTTTGATTAGACCGACCTTTGTCAGCAAAGTAATGTCTCTGCTTTTAATATACCGTCTAGGTTGGTCATAGATTTTATTCCAAGGAGCAAACATCTTTTCATTTCATGGCTTCAGTCACCATCTGCAGGAATTTTGGAGAACAAGAAAATAACCTAGCATCTAACACACATTAAATAATAAATAGTAAAGCATATCTATCATATCACATATGCAAAGACAGACATATATACACACTTGCATAACCAAACAAGCTAGTTGAACTTAGAAACATGTTTTCTATTTTTCTATAGCATTGTTTTAATGTTTAAAAGTAGAACACTGTTTTCTATTCTAGCAGCAACATAAATAGAAAACCAAGGAAAATTAAACACAAAATGTGCTCATCCACCTCAGAAATCCTTTCAAATTTACTCCTAATCTCCAAAGATTGTGTTTGCCAATTATTTTTTCCCAAAATCTAAATACAGGGTGAAGATACTGAGAGGAACATGCAGAAAGTTCTTTTACCGGTGAATCTAGGTGTTGCCTTTAGATTTATAACTCTCATTCTTGTTAACTGTTATACAGATATCCCAGCTAAGTGGCTAAATGTCCTCTCTACAAGGTCCTTCAAATGAAATTGCTCCACATTCAGTAGAGAAAACAAAACAAACCACCAACCCCAAGGCACTCCTTTCCCCTACAGACACCAGCCTGGGCCTTTTATCTAAATAGATCTGACTTACCTGTCCTGTCCTCTACCCTGTGGCCTGTGTCAGTAACAGAAGAGACCACTTCTCATGACCTTTTAGGGACAATCTTTAAAATGTATATCTGTACCTTCCTAGAACTAGAAGTTTTTCCTCCTTCCTAAAATCTTATTAACCACCACAAAGTGTGTATATAAAATGTATCATCTATTGACTATTATGGGCTTCCCAATGGTTCAGTGGTAAAGAATCAACCTGCAAAGCAGGAGACCCAAGAGACATGGATTTGATCCCTGGGTGGGGCACATCTCTTGGAGGAGTAAATGGCAATACACTCCAGTATACTTGTCTGGGAAATCACATGGACAGAACCTGGTGGTCTACAGTCATGAAGAATCGGGCACAACTGAAATGACTAAGCACTCACACATGCAAGCGCCAGCTTACATACGGTATGAAATGTAACTGAAAACCATATCTTACTTCATTGTGTTTGTTTCCCTACAAAGCAGGAGCTCCATGATGGCTCAGTGGTAAAGATCCTGCCTGCCAATGCAGGAGACTCGGGTTCAATTCCTGGGACAGGAAAATACCCTGAAGAAGGAAATGGCAACCTACTCTAGTATCCTTGCCTTGAGAATGCCATGGACAGAGGAGCCTGGAGGGCTACAATTCATGGGGTCACAAAAGAGTCAGACACACTTAGTGATTAAACAGTAATGATGACCCCAAGCTCTGGGATGTAACGCCTAATGATCTGAAGTGGAGGTGGCCTAATAATAATAGAATAAAGTTCACAATAAATGTAATACTCTTGAATTCTCCTGAAACTATCACCACTGCCAGACTGTGGAAAAATTGTCTTCCACAAAACCAGTCCGAGGTGCCAAAAAGGCTGCTGCTAAAGGACTTTGGAGTGTTGACAAGAGCAGGTATTCTAAATTACTGAGGCAACCAATCTCAGATTCCAGTGTGGAATTCCCAAAGGACAGAAGGCCTACGGGCACCTTTGCAAAGCAGTGCTTTTATAAGGAAAACTTTATTAGCCTCAGGAAAATTAAGGCTGGTACTCAGCCCAGGCTTGCCTGTTCACTCACTGTGTACTTTTGACTAACAGTTTTGCTTAGTTTCCTCATCTGATTTATGAAAAAGCTAGACAAGATTATTTTGCTCATTCTGGAAATAGCAACCAACCAGTTTTGGTAGATGGGGAAACAATCTTTGATTTAAAATACTTACATACAAAATCACAGAATTCCCTGAAATGAACATTAATTTTTTGCACTAGAGCATCTGCTTATAAATTGCTTTCCAAGTCTCATTCTAAAGCTAGGAAATATGAAGACTTGGCTGAAAAAAAAAAGTTAATTTAATAACTGGATGAAATCTTTTTTGGAAATATCAATTCAAACAGCTTCTTGATTCATGATAAGAGCATGAAAACACATATGCAAAACATTATGAGATCATGTTGCCTGTCTGCTCAGCATTTTCAAACACTTCAAAGAATTTTGCTAAAGCATTGTGCTTCTAGAAGATAAGGATCACGATGGGGATTGCCATGTGGCTCAGGTGTAAAGAATCTGCCTGCAATGTGGGAGACCCAGGGTCCATCCCTCGGTCAGGGAGATTCCCTGGAGAAGAGAATGACTGCCCTCTCAGTATTCTTGCCTGGGAAATACATGGACAGAGGAGCCTGGAGAGCTACTACAGTCCATGGGGTCGCAAAAAGTTGGAAACGATTGAGCAAGTAAGCACATGTTTGTAGAAGATAAAGATCATGGGTTGGAGAACCACTGTCAATTGACAGGAAAAAGAAAATAGACAAGCATGTTCTAAAATAATTCTCATAGTTGAATATATTTATTTTGATAGACTAGACCACATGCTTAATGAACAGTTAAAAGTCTGTGCTATTATAAATCCAGATCCAAGGTTAATTTAGCAATAAATGTGTACAATGTTCTATTATAATTAGCATAAAAAGTAATTGAATAAAGAAAATTTCTCCCCTTACCATTGTCCATAATGGGGAGATAGTGCAGGGCAGGGAAGTCTGGCATGCCACAGTTCACATGGTCACAAAGACTGGAACACAATTTAATGACAGAACAATAACAACCATCCATAGACACATTTTATGTAACATTCAACCTATGACAATATGCTTAAACAACAACAATGAGTCGTGCAAGTGATGTATGTGGAAACCACGATCATAAAGAAAGTACATGTATACTATCATGTAAGAAACAAAGTGCCAGTCTATGTTCAATACAGGATACAGGATGCTTGGGGCCGGTGCACGGGATGATCCAGAGAGATGATATGGGGTGGTGGGTGGGAGGGGCCTTGGGGATTGGGAGCTTGTGTACACCTTCAAGTAAGCACATGTTTGTAGAAGATAAAGATCATGGGTTGGAGAACCACTGTCAATTGACAGGAAAAAGAAAATAGACAAGCATGTTCTAAAATAATTCTCATAGTTGAATATATTTATTTTGATAGACTAGACCACATGCTTAATGAACAGTTAAAAGTCTGTGCTATTATAAATCCAGATCCAAGGTTAATTTAGCAATAAATGTGTACAATGTTCTATTATAATTAGCATAAAAAGTAATTGAATAAAGAAAATTTCTCCCCTTACCATTGTCCATAATGGGGAGATAGTGCAGGGCAGGGAAGTCTGGCATGCCACAGTTCACATGGTCACAAAGACTGGAACACAATTTAATGACAGAACAATAACAACCATCCATAGACACATTTTATGTAACATTCAACCTATGACAATATGCTTAAACAACAACAATGAGTCGTGCAAGTGATGTATGTGGAAACCACGATCATAAAGAAAGTACATGTATACTATCATGTAAGAAACAAAGTGCCAGTCTATGTTCAATACAGGATACAGGATGCTTGGGGCTGGTGCACGGGATGATCCAGAGAGATGATATGGGGTGGGGGGTGGGAGGGGGCTTTGGCATTGGGAGATCGTGTACACCTGTGGCTGATTCATGTCAATGTATGGCAAAACCAATACAGTATTGTAATGTAGAATAAAGTAAAAAAATATTAAAAAAAAGAATAGTCAAGATTTTAGCCATGTATTCAGGGGTTTATGGCAGAATATAATTATTTTTTTTTCCAACTCCAGTTTGCTCTTAATATTAGCAGTGTCAACAAATGCTGGCTAAAAGCAGAGCCTACTTAACAACTGAATTAAAATTGGAGTAGAACATTTGGAAACTTCAAGTATTCATCTACAGATAATATTGGCAACAGATATTTTTAATAAGTGAATCATAAATATATGAAATTACTAGTCACCAATCTATAGCCATTCACTGTGCATCCACTGCAGGGCTTTGAAGTTGGCTCAGTGGTAAAGAACCTGCCTGCTGATATAGGAGACTCTGCAGAGGGAGGCTCAATCCCTGGGTCAGGAAGATCCCCTGGAGGAGAACATGGCAACTCACTCCAGTATTCTTGCCTGGAGAATCCCATGGGGAGAGGAGCCTGGCAGGCTACAGTTCATGAGGTCGGTAGCAAAGAGTCGGACATGACTGAATGACTAACGAGCATCCACTGTACAGTGTGATGAACAAGGCACGCTACACTTCACATTCATGCCAAAAGGAAAGCTATTTTTACTATCCTCCCTAGATTTCACAGACGATTTTTGGGTACTTACGGCTAATCACGAAAAGAATCCCCAAAATCAGACTTGGAGTATCTCATGCTATTTTATATTGATTAAAGTGAGCATGTAAGGAAAACCTTAAAAATTGGAAACTAGTCCCCAGATGTGTACTTTGGGATATTTGTCTTAAAATGACGATAAGTGACTTTAAACATTTTGCTCTGTTGCATGCTTATGTTTGTATAGAAATACATACATATCAGTATCAAATATTCACCGCCAGCTAGTGAAAAATCCACTCACTCTTTACGCTTTAATTTTGTGACTCTTTCACTTTGGCCAGTGATAAAATAGAAATAAAGAAATCATTCTTATTCACTGTACCTAAGTGGAATTTTTTGATAATGACAGCTCAATCTATTTATTTATATTTTAATTTTATGTTGGAGTTTAGTTGATGTACAACGTTGCGTTAGTTTCCAGTGTGCAGCAAAGGGATTCATACTCAAACCTAAACCAGAGAACAGAATGATGTTTGCTAAACCAAGAAGTAAAATTATTATTCAGTATTTTCTTGCAATGCACTCACATGTGTATTAATGCTGGCCGTGGACAAAATTCATATATTCCTAATGACATATATAAAAATACATATGCTTATATATATACATATATGCAGAGAAATTCAGTGCCATACATGTTGGAAGGAAAACACTATCTATAATTAGTTATAGGTTGAAAAAATTAAAGGTAGATACAGACCACTAAGAAATGAAATAAATTTATTTATAAGTGTACATTAATAGAGGGGTGTCCTTCCCATCTTAAAGATTAGTTTACAAAAAGTAGCAAAACGAATGAGAAAATGCTGGCAAACATATTAGAATATTTTTTACTAAGGACAAGATTCTGAAGCAAATATTTGATCATTGTACTTAGATGAAACTATTTTAAAATGTGTTCTGTAAGAAATTTTTATCAGAATTTATACAATACATGAGTAAAATGAAATAAAAATCTTTTCATGTGAAAACAATCACAGAAAGATAGCACTTGTATATGTCTACATGCAAGATACTGATGAATCATCCAGAGTCAATATACAACAGTAAGATCACTGACAAATACAAGATGCGTCTCAAATAAACAGAGGCATGCAACTGGAAAAACTCAGAGAAACTACAAAAAAATTCCGTGAGGTGTTGTAAAGAGGAGAAAAGACTTTAGTGCTTAATTCCAACAGAATGCTGAAAAATGTATGCACATATTTTCTCATAATTAATGCAGTATCCACAGACATATTTTGTTAGGTGACAGAAGCTAGAAAATCCTGTTTTAGCACCTAACTATTATGACTCAAGTCAATGTGTCATAACATGTATTATTTTTCTCCAACTTTAAGAATATTTTCAATGACATTTTGATTTACAAATGTTGTTGAACTATAACATTAAAGCTAAAGATCTGATTTAAAACAACCCCTCCTAGTCTTTCTGCACATCTTTTTAAAACTGAATGCAGTCAGTAAACCTTAGGAAATCATTTTCATACATTATTGAGATTAACACAAAAGTAACTGAAATGAAAGAAGGTTAAAGTGAGGTGACATGTAGATAGAAATGTCACAATAAAAAGTTCAGAATCAAAGCTGACTGTAATATTAGTGCAAACAAGAGAAGTTATAAAAAACACATTCAGAGTAATTTAGCATTATGAAAAATGCTGTGGGACCATCTCATCAAACACAATGCTACTTAGTTATCAGAACAGAGATTTTTCCAGAAGATGCCATATTAAATATGCCTCTACCAAATCAAGCTTGTCATATCTTCTTTAGCTCTTACAATGTTTTCCTAATCCTTTCATAGGTTTTATGCTTGAATGTTCTCCTGTCCTCCCCCTGTTTGGATAGTCCTGAGACACAATTAGCCCTGCTAATTAAAATAAACATAGGTAAATCAAGGTAGACTTTTCAAAAGGAGGAGAGCTGTTCAAAGGACTGTACTTGATAACCAAACTAGCAGACATCTTAATGTCTGAAGTGCTCAGATTAAAATGACCCCTTGAAGTACATCAAACTATACTTCCAAACTGAAATCTTTAAGTGAGGTCTGCTGCTGTACATGCCCTCTTGAAGGCCGTATTAATGAGCTCAACTACAGGCTTCTTTTGTTTTAATTAATGAGCAAAGTTTTAAAAGTAAGTCTTTCTTAAATTATCATCAGAGTTATTAAATCAAGAGCTATACTACTGGTGTCTACATTATCAGAGAAAGAGGAGATACAGTTATTATCTATTTATCATCTCATTGGCTTGTCTAAAGGTGACTATCTTTCTTTCACTAAAATTACTGGTAGAAGTTTAAATGTGTGAGGAAATGTCACTGAGATTTTTAGTATCTGGATAAGTCAAAGGTTGATATAGCAACATTATTTCATCAGGGAAACACTGACAGGACAAAAACAAGTAAATAGAAACTTAATGACTTAGCTTACTTCTTTATACTCTTTTTTTTTCCTTTTTTTTCTTTTTTTGCTAAATGCATGTGTGAATGACACAAGCTCAGTCCTTTCCAACTTTCAGTGACCCCATGGACTATAGCCTGCAGGCTCCTGTGTCTATGGGACTTCCCAGGCAAGAATACCAGAGGGAGTTGCCATTTTATAGTCGTTTGTTAAAACCTAGCACGATATTTAAACATATATATTTGGTTGTGAATACTTTAACTTTTTTATACATCTACGGCTAAATTCAAATAAGTTTAGAAGTTTAGTACATAGACAGCAACACATGTCACTCTTTCTTTTTTAAGAAATATCTGTTGAGGGCCTAATTTGTGAGCAGGTACTGGGTGAATTTAACTCAGATGACCATTATATCTACTACTGTGGGCAAGAATCCCTTCAAAGAAATGAAGTAGCCATAATGGTCAACAAAAGAGTCCAAAATGCAGTACTTGGATGCAATCTGAAAAATGATAGAATGATCTCTGTTCGTTTCCAAGGCAAACCATTCAATATCACAGTAATCCAAGTCTATGCTACAAACAGTAATGCTGAAAAAGCTGAAGTTGAACACTTTTATGAAGACCTACAAGATCTTTTAGAACTAACACCCCCAAAAGATGTCCTTTTCATTATAGGGGACTGGAATGCAAAAGTAGGAAGTCAAGAAACACCTGGAGTAACAGGCAAATTTGGCCTTGGA
>SJYC01131114.1:0-43815 GCA_006408675.1 Madoqua kirkii | reverse complement strand
AATATTTTATATTATATAATAATTTTATTTAATATTATACTATAATGTATAATAATTTAATATATTATATATAATTATTATTATACATACACTATATACATACATACATTATATTACATTGTAATATACATATTACATTATATAATATATAATAACAATGAAGTGAAGTGAAGTCACTTAGTCATGTCCGCCTCTTTGCAACCCCATGGACAGTAGCCAACCAGGCTCCTCCATTCATGGGATTTTCCAGGCAAGAATACTGGAGTAGGTTGCCATTTCCTTCTTCAGGGAGTCTTCCCGACCCAGGGATCGAACCTGGGTCTCCTGCATCGTAGGCAGACATTTTACTGTCTGAGCTACCATGGTAATATATAATATTGTATAAATATTCAGAGGTGGAATTGCTGGGTCATATGATAATAATTCTATATAGATAATTTTTTGAGGGACTGCCATATATCCAGAGATATTTTTGAATTATTTATACCTAGTGGGACCCAGGCCTCCACACTTGTTTCTTTATCTTACAGGTCTTTATCTTATAGGCCATTAATATATATATTATTATACATTTATTTAATTAATGTCTTATATATGTAAAATATTAAAATATTTATATGAATATATGAATTACTGCTTCCCAGGTGGCTCAGTCATAAAGAACTCACCTGTCAGTGCAGGAGACGCAGGAGACGTGAGTTCTATCCTTGGGTCGGGAAGATCCCCTGGAGGAGGAAATGGCAACCCACAACAGTATTCTTGCCTGAAAATCCTATGGACAGAAGAGCCTAGTGGACTACAAAGAGTTGGGCAAGACTGAGTGCACACACACACACACAAACACACACATGATATGGTACAGGGGCTTCCCTTGCAGCTCAGATGGTGAACAGTCTGCCTGCAATATACACAATTCATATATGTGTGTGTGTTTATATTTTGTATATATATATTTTGTTTATCCATCCATCAGTGGACACTTGCACTGCATTGCTTTCAGCTGTTGGCTACTGTGTATAATACTACTATGAACAGTATGAACAGAATATACAAATATTTGTTTGAGTGCCTACATTAGTTTCTTTGGAGTATATACGCAGAGGTAGAATTGCTGGGTCATATGATAATTCTACATATAATTTTTTGAGAAACTGCCATATACCCAGAGATATATTTGAGCTATCTATGCCTAGTGGGACCCAGGCCTCCACAATTGTTTCTTTATCTTACAGGTCATTTCAATATGCTTTTAAAATGTAGTGTACTGCCAGAGTCAACACTTAGGTTTCAGCTTCCTCTTCTCTGCTAAATCATAGCCCCCACCATCACCAGTTTCCATGTTCAAAAGCTGACCCAGCTCTTCTCTTCCCTTTTCAGTTCTCTTGTTTCCATGTCAAGTTATATATGCTATTGTTTTAGCAGAGTTTTGGGAGGGAATGAAGCTAAATGCACATGTTCCATGTTTGTTTCTCTATGATAAATTCTTTTTTTGGAGAGGGTGCTGTGCTGCATGGCAAGTGGGATCTTAGTTCTCTAACCAGGGATTGAACTCAGAAGCATGGAGTCTTAACCACTGACCACAAGGGAAATCCCAAGAATTGTATTTATATGGATTTTATTTATTTTTGGCTGTGCTGGGTCCTGTTGTTGAGTGGGCTTTTCTGTCGTTGTGGCTAGTGGGAGCTACTCTTGTTGCAAAGCGTGGGCTCTAGGGTGTGAGGGCTTCAGTAGTTGTGGCTCATGGGTTTAGCTGATTTGTAGCATATAGGATCTTCCAGGATCAGGGATTGAACTCTGCATTGGCAGGCAGATTCTTTAACACTGAGCCACCAGGGAAGCGCTATATTGATTTTTAAATGTGGCCCATCTCTTGAGTTGGAATTTCTTAGGAGCAACAGCTTTCCTGTGCTTTCTCTCTGTAGTGGCCAGGAGTCCTCTTCCCTTCTCACATTCATTCATTTGCTCATGTAATCAGAATGCCTACTACATGGTAGATACACACTGGATGCTCCTTATAGGATGGCAATTGTTGGGCAAACAACAGACATAACTCTACCAACATACACGTTGGGTCGAATGAAAGCTATCTTCAGTTGCCTGCCCTTTTTGTTGTATCTCTGTTTTGATAGACACATGCTAAGACTGTAATCAAAGTTGCTTTCAACACACCTAGCCATCTCCACCTTTTAACACTAGTAATTAAAAGGCCACCCTTTTAATTAAGTGTTGCAGCACTTAACAGAATTCAGACTTATTACAGTAAGAGTAGAATCTTTCATTGCCCAGCAGGAGTCCTAATTTCAAGTCCTCCTGCTTCCTATGCAATCACTACACTATTTTTGTCTCTTAATAGTTTCCTAGAAACTTGGTAGCTTTGAGTTGAATTCTACCCAGTGTTGCTGAGGAAGTTTTTGAGAGAGTTCAGCTGAAACAAAACTTATTCATCAAACATAAAAGTGTGGAAGAAGGGACTTCTTCCTTCCTTTTGCTCTCCTTTTACTGGCTGATGGCAACGTGCTGGTGGGGGTCAGAACTCCGTGATGGAGTATTTCAGCACAAGGCAGCTGGTTCCTATTTCAATTCAGTTTTTTTTTTTTTTCTTTCTACAGAAACCCCTCCATTTCTAAGAGATACCTTAAACCCACCTGGTTTGTTTGTAGAGTGATAACCAAAATGCTTAGATGTCCCTTCCTGTTCCACTTAGTAAGAATCGCTTCAGAGGATGGAGCAGGTGTCACACACTCAGTGCTATACTTCGACTTTGAATCTTGCCCCTCAGTTTGCCCCAAGGGTGGGATGGGTACTACAGGTATATACAGTTTGACAGTAACTAGTTTACATGTCACAAAAACCTCTGAACCACAGAGTAAAAAAATTACCCCTTTTTTCAATTCTTTTTTGTTCCTGAGTAACTTCAGTGAAAAATTGTATGAGATCATCTCTCTAATGAGAGACCTAAAAGAAAGGTCACTTCTGAATCCTATCTTTTTTTAATCAATGAGTGTAGATGTAAATATCTAGCTAGTGTTTAATAATATTGCATTTGGCTTTTCATTCTGTTTATTGCAAGTGATACTGATTTTCTTTTTTTTAATGACAGCCTTATTGATATAATTCATATATGATACAAGGTATCTATCAAACATACACAATTCAGTGGTTTTAGTGTATTCACAGAGTTGTGCAACCCTCACCACAATCAACTGTAGAACCTTTTATCATCCCCCAAAGAAACTCCGTATCCATTAGAAATCACTCCCTATTTCCTCCAGTCTATCTACTTGCAGATAACCACAGCTCCACTTTTTGTCTCCGCGCGTGCACACATGCTAAGTTGCTTCAGTTGTGTCCGACTAACTTTGCGACCCTATGGACTGCAAGAGTCAGACACAGCAACTAAACAGTCACCACCATGGACTGTAGCCCACCAGGCTCCTCTGCCCACGGGATTCTCCAGGCAAGAATACTGGAGTGTGTTGACATGCCCTCCTCCAGGCTCTTCTGCCCAGTAGAGGTCAAAGAATAGATGGTTTTGAGACTGAGGGACGTAACACTGACAGTTTACGCAATCCAGGTCTACAGGTACAATGCAAGCAGTGGGTGAGTCATGAGTCACAGGATTAAGAAGGAAGGTGATCTCCTGAGGAGTTGTGACTCTTGATGAGATTAAGAAGGAATGTTATCTCTAAGGAGGTCTAGTTAACACAGATGCCCACTAAAGGGGAGGGAGGAAGACCAAATGGACAAAGAAAATTTTTAGGTTTAAATTTTTCTTGTTTTTTCTTGCTTGCTGGCCACGCTGCATGCAGCATATATATGTGGGATCTTAGTTCCCCAACTAAGGATCAAATCTGTACCTCCTGCAGTGGAAGCAGAGTCTTAACCACTGGACTGCCAGAGAAGTCCCCAAATTTCTCTTGTCTTGTTATAAAATATGAGTTTTATTTCAGCACTATGAATATTCATATATAACTTTTTGTATGGATATATATTTTCATTTAACCTATGTATATATATTCAAGAGTGGAATGCTGTGTCATTTGGTAGCTATGTTTAACCTTTTGAGGAACCACTCGACTGTTTTCCAAAGGGTTGATTTTCCTTTACAGCTATGAGAACTAATAAGGAAATTTAGCAAGGTTGTAAAATACAAGACTAATATACAAAAATTATGTTTTTATATATGAAAAAAAGTTTCTCCTACTCACAGGCTCAGTTCTAACCACCAAATATGTGAGAGATTTTCTCACATCAAGTAACTCTCTGGTTCTCTGTGGATATCAACTGGGTGTCCAACATTCAATTTTTTTTCCTTTTTTTTTTTTTGGACTGTAACCAGTCTAGTGGGGCTGACATGGTTTCTCCCTGTATTATTTTATTTTATGCTTTGATGGCACCACACAGCATGTGGGACCTTAGTCTTGTAGCCAGGGATCGAACTCACATCCCCTGCATTGGAAGCATGGAGTCTTAACCACTGGACCACCAGGAGAGTCCTCGACATTCAATTTAACTCAGTTCTGATACTTTCTACCTAGAGTCAGCATGCAATCCACAGGTGAAGGACTCAGTCTCGATAGAGTGTCCCCCCACCCCCGAAACTTCAGATATCAAATGTAAGTCCCGGTTGTCACCTGTACTTCTGACCAGCTATATATCATTGGCTCCCATACTTCTTCTTTAGTACCACAGTTTGCTAGAACAGCTCACGAACTCAGGAAAACAGTTTACTTACTGTTAGTCGCTTACTTATCCTCCACATTCAATTTAACTCAGTTCTGATACTTTCTACCTAGAGTCAGCATGCAATCCACAGGTGAAGGACTCAGTCTCGATAGAGTGTCCCCCCACCCCCGAAACTTCAGATATCAAATGTAAGTCCCGGTTGTCACCTGTACTTCTGACCAGCTATATATCATTGGCTCCCATACTTCTTCTTTAGTACCACAGTTTGCTAGAACAGCTCACGAACTCAGGAAAACAGTTTACTTACTGTTAGTCGCTTACTTATGTTCAGTTCCTTGTGACCCCATGGACTGTAGCCCGCCAGGCTCCTCTGTCCATGGGATTCTCCAGGCAAGAATACTGGAGTGGGTAACCATTCCCTTCTCCAGGGGATCTTCTCGACCCAGGGATCAAACCAGGGTCTCTTGCATTGCAGGGCAGATTTTTTACCATCTAAACCAGTGGGGGAGCCTCTTGCTTACTAAATTACCAGTTTATTATTGGCTCAGATGGTAAAGAATACACCTGCAATGTGGGAGACCTGAGTCCCTAGGTTGTGAAGATTCCCTGGAGGAAGGCATGGCAACCCACTCTAGTATTCTTGCCTGGAGAATCCCCACAGACAGAGGAGCCTGGCGGACTACAGTCCATGGTGTCACAAAGAGTTAGACATGACTGGCGACTAAGCACATAAAAGGACACAACTGAGAAACAGCCAAATGGAAGAGAAGCATAAGGAAGGTATGTGGGAAGGAGCGCTAGGCTTCCATGACCTTGCTGGATGGGCTGCCTTCCCAGCACCTCCACGTGCTCACCAACCAGGGAGCTCTGGAATCCTTTCAGTTAAGAGTTTATTTTAAATGGACACTTCATCATATAGGTCTGTCCACTGCTGATTAACTCAAACTCTAGTCTTTTTCCTCTCCCATGCAGTCAGCAGGTGGGGCTCAAATATCCAACCCTCTAGTCTCAAGGTCGTTTCCCCTGGCAACCAGCTATCCTGTAGTAATAGGCGGATTGAAAGAAGCTTGTTATGAATAACAAAAGACGCCCTTTTCATCTTTATTGCTCTTATCCCTTAGGCAGTTAGAAGTGGATTAAGAGCTCCTGGCAAGAGATGAATACCAAATATTTGTATTTCTTATTTCATCACAATATCACAGTTTTGTTGTTGTTCAGTCGCTCAGTCTTGTCCAACTGCTTGTGACCCCATCTGTGAACTGCAGCGCTCCAGGCTTCCCTGCCCTTCACCATCTTCATCCTGCCCTTCACCATATTCATCCTGCCCTTCACAAATGTATACCAGGTGGCGCTAGTGCTAAAGAACTTGCCTGCCAATGCAGGTTAGTGGTAAGAGACAAGGGTTTTATCTCTGGGTCAGGAAGATGCCCTGAGGAGGGCACGGCAACCCACTCCAGTGTTCTTGCCTGGAGAATCCCCTGGAAAGAGGAGCCTGGCGGGCTACAGTCCAAGTAGCCTACCAGGCTCCTTTGCCCATGGGATTTTCCAGGCAAGAGTACTGGAGTGGGTTGCCATTTCCTTCTCCAGAGGATCTTTCCGATCCAGGGATCAAACCCGGGTCTACCGCATTGTATAGGCAGATGCTTTTAGCGTCTGAGCCACCAGGAAAGTTTTTCTGCAGCAACTTAGCACACACCCACCCATTAAATCACTATGTTGTGCACCAGCAACTTAAATAGTGTTACAGGTCAATTACACTTCAAAAACAAACAAATAAACAGACTAGCAAAAAAGAGATCACATTTGTGGTTACTGAAGGTAGCCTGTGGTGGGTAGGGTTGGGGAACTGGATGAAGGTAGTCAAAAGGTATGAACTTCCAGTTATAAAATAACTGGAATGTAATGTGAATATAATGTGGTTGCTCAATCACTTAGTCATGTCCAACTCTTTCCAACCCCATGGACTGCAGCACACGAGGCTCTTCTGTCCTTCACCATCGCTGGGAGTTTTCTCAGATTCATGTCCATTGAGTCAGTGATGCCATCTAAACATCTCATCCTCTGCTGGCCCACTCTCCTTTTCCTTCAGTCTTTCCCTGCATCAGGGTTCTTTTCCAGTGGGTTGGCTCTTTGCATCAAGTGGCTAGTGTACTGGAGTTTCAGCCTCAGCATCAGTCCTTCCAATAAATATTCAGGGCTGATTTTCCTTAGAATCAGCTAGTTCGATCGTCTTGCCATCCATAGGACTCTTGAGTCTTCTCTAGCACCACAATTCAAAAGCATCAATTCCTTGGTGCTCAGCCTTCTTTATGGTCCAACTCTTACATCCATACATGACTACTGGGAAAACCCTAGCTTTGACTATAAACACTTTTATCAACTTCCCTGGTGGCTCAGATGGTCAAGAATCTGCTTGCAATGCAGGAGTTTGATCCCTGGGTCAGGAAGATCCCCTGGAGACCCCCTACTCCTTCATTCTTGTCTGGGGAGTGGACAGAGAAGCCTGGTGATCTACACCTCATGGGTTGCAAAGAGTTGGATATAACTGAGCAAACTTCACCTTTGTCAGCAAAGTGATGTTTCTACTTTTTAATATGCTGTCTAGTTTTGCCATAGCTTTCCTTCCCAGGAGCAGCTTTTTTTTTTTTTTTTTTTTTCAGGAGCAGCTTTTTTAAATTTTATGGCTGTGTCACCATCTGCAGTGATGGTGGAGCCCAAGAAAATAAAATCTGTCCCTGATTCCACTTACTCCTCTTCTATTTGCCATAATGTGATTGGGCTGGATGCCATGATCTTTGTTTTTTTAACACTGAGTTTCAAGCCAGCTTTTTCACTCTCCTCTTTCACCTTCATCAAGAAGCTCTTCAGTTCTTTTTCACTTTCTGCTATTAGAGTGGTATCAGTTGTATATTAATATTTCACAGTTGTTAATATTTCTCCCCACAATCTTGATTCCAGCTTGTGATTCTTCCAGCCCAGCATTTTGCATGATGTACTCTGCATATGTTCCCTGCTGGCTCAGATGGTAAAGAATCTGCCTGCAATGCAGGAGACCCGGGTTTGAACTCTGGGTTGCAACAGTCCCCTGGAGAGGAGAATGGCAACCCACTCCAGTATTCTTGCCTGGAGAATTACATAGACAGAGAAGCCTAGTGAACTACAGTCCATGGGGTCGTAAAGAATCAGACATGACTGAGTAACTAACTAACACACACACACACACACACACACACACACACACACACACACAATTCTGCATATAAGTTAGACAAGCAGGGTGACAATATACAGCCTTATTATACTTCTTTCCAAATTTTGAACCATGAATTGTCCCCTGTCCATTTTTAACCATTGCTTCTTAATTGGCTTACAGGTTTCTCAGGAGACAGGTAAGGTGGTCTGAGACTCCCATCTCATTAAGAATTTTCTACAATTTGTTGTCATCCACACAAAGACTTTAGTATAGTCAATGAAACAGAAGTAGATGTTTTTCTGGAATTCCCTTGCTTTTTCCATGACCCAACAAATGTTAGCAATTTGATCTCTGGTTTCTCTGCCTTTTCTAAACTTAACTTGTACATCTGGAAGTTCTGGGTTCACATATTGTTGAAGTCTAACTTGAAGGATTTTGAACATAATCTTGCTAGCATATAAAATGAGCATAACTGATGGTAGTTTAACATGATTAATATAATTAACACTGTCAGATGTTATATATGAAACTTCTTAGGAGAGTAAATCCTTAGAGTTCTCATCACAGGGAAAAATTTCCTCTTTCTTTTATTTTGCTTCTATATCAGAGGATAGATGTTGGCAAAAAAAGAATAAAGGTGAAAAAATGCACTCATGAGAAAGGCAAAATCTGCTCAGTTAATGAAGGATATAGAGGTAAATACATCCTATAAATATTTGTTGTGAATTTACTATGTGCCAGCAGTGAGATCACACCTTAGTTGGGAAGACAGAAAATCAATAAATGCATAAATACTCCAATATCAGGTCATGGTACAGGGCATAACCCAGGCAGAGGCGTCCCCAAGCCAACAACTTCATTTAGTACTCAGCGACAGCAGCAGGAATGTGCTCATTCAAGTTCTTTGCCAGGTTTGGGAAGCGTGCTTGGACCTACAGCCCCAAACCTGCTTTTACAGCACTTACCAGGGACATCTTGCCCCAACTGAGTGGATATTGTGATGATTTCCTTCTGCATGACTTTCACTGAAGGACACGTAGAGAAGACAGTACATATTAAAAGTGGCAGCTCAATGAACATCCCACCCTGAGCACACCTGGGTAACTAGCATGCAGCATTCCTCCCCAGCTACCTTTGTGGTCCCTCTGCTGCTAATGCCTACTAGTGTTCTGACACAACACTCTAGATTTGTTTGACACGTTTATGAACTTTATATAGCATGGGAATATACAGCACATGAGCAGCACATATGTTCTGGTTCGTTTACTCATTATCACATCTGTGAGATATAGTCAAGTCATTGTCTCCATCAGTATTGGTTTTTTGTGCTTTCTTTGGGTCATTTTTTATTGTCTGACTGTGTCACAGTTTACTTACCCATTCTATTCATGGACAAATGAATCATTTCCACTATTCTTTTTATAAAAATATTTATTGGAGTTTAGGGAGTATAGTTGATTTACAATGTTGTGTTGATTTCAGGTGTACAGCAAAATGACTCAGACACATACACATATCCCTTCTTTTTTAGATTCTTTTCTCAATATAGGTTATCAGAATACTGAGTAGAGTTCCCTGTGCTGTAGAGCTGGTTGTCTGTCTTAGATGTGGTAGTGTGTGTGTGTTCCTCCCAAGCTCCTGATCCATCCCTCCCCCCTCCCCATGTTTCTCCTTTGGTAACCATAAGTCTGTTTTCAATATCTGTAAGTCTCCCACTATTCTTTTTTTTTTTTAATAAATCATTAATTTTTCTGGTTGCACTGGGTCTTTGTTGCTGTGCACGGGCTTTCTCTCGTTGCAGAGAGCAGGACCACTCTCTAGTTGTGATGTGTGGGCTGCTCACTGTGATGGCTTTTCTTGTATCAGAGCACAGGTTCCAGGGTGCATGAGCTCCAGTGTTTGCAGCTTGTGGGCTCAATAGACGTGGCACCTGGGCCCAGTTGCTCCAAGGTACTTAGAATCCTCCTGGACCAGGGATTGAACCCATGTCCCCTGCATTAGCAAGTGGATTCTCACAGCTCTCACACCTCACATTTGAGGCAGTAAAGTGAGAAATTTCATGTTCATATTATACATTCAGATAAAAGGATTCTTCTTTTTTGTTTGTCCAGCCACGTCAAGTCGTAACCTCTGGGCTTCCAGGAAATTCCTTCATTATTCTTTTAATATTTTTTTCTAAAAAAAGAGAGTATAAGTGAAATAAAAACATCCTAGACAACCAAAAAATAAAAAAGTAAAATAGCATCACAAAAAATAAAAACTTAAGAATAAATTTAACAAAAGATATGTAAGATCTCTATTCTGAAAATTACAAAGTACTGCTGAAATTAAAGAACACTCAAATAAATAAAAGAATATACCATGCTAAAAAAAAAAACAAACAAAGAATATACAATGTTCACATATTGAAGACTCAGTAGTGATAGGGGATGTCAATTCTCCAAATCCATAGATTCAGCACAATCTCACTAAAATCGCAGCACTTTAAAGTTGTCAAGCTGATTCTAAAATTTATAAGGAAACATAAAAGTCCTAGAATAGCCAAAGCTATCTTCCAAGAAAGGAGCAAAATTGAATGACTTAACATGGCCTGCTTCCCATACTCTATAAAAAGCATGGTAATCAAGACAGATGGTACTGGCATAAGGACTGACAAATAGATCAGTGGTGGAAAATCGAGAGCCTAGAAATAGATCCTGCTTATTTGATCATTTGATTTTTACCAAGACACCAAAATAATGCAATGGGGAGAAAGAGTCTTTTCACAAATAGGTGCCAGAATAACTGGATATCCATATGGAAGAAGATGAATCTCATACCATACACAAAAATAAATTCCAGAGATGGCTCATTACTAACTAGGGTAGACCCAAAATGGAGAGACGTGAGTTAGTTAAGCCTAGAGTTGACTATGATTTCAGTGATATCCAGTAGTGTGTACTATTCAAGTCTCTCTGGAATACAGGAAGACTCCTTCTTAATAGCCACAGAACCGGCCAAATGCTATGGGCTAATGGCCCACCACAGAAACTGCAGATTGGTGAACTGGAGACTATCGTTATGTTCTGTGCGCTGCTGCTGCTTAGTCACTTGGTTGTGTCCAGCTCTCCACCCTTTGGACTTTAGCCTGTCAGGCCGCTCTATCCATGGGATGGAAGTTTTCAGGCAAGAATACCAGACCAGGTTGCCATTTCCTACTCCAGGGGAGCTTCCCAACTCATAAGTAGAATCCACATCTTCTGTGTCTCCTGCATTACAGGCAGATTCTTTACCTGCTGAGCCATCAGTGAAGGCCTTTATGCTCTGTGATTCCTGCTAAAAAACAAAATTCAGGACTTCTCTAGTGGTCTAGTGGTTAAGAATCTACCTGCCAATGCAGGGGATACAGATTGAATCCCTGCTCCAGGAAGGTTCCACATGCTGTAGATTGTTTCCATATTGGGAAAGGAGTAAGTCAAGGCTGTATATTGTGACCCTGCTTATTTAACTTATATGCAGAGTACCTCAAGCGAAATGCCAGGCTGGATGAAGCACAAGCTAAAATCAAGATTGTGGGGAAAAATATCAATAACCTCAGATATACAGAAGACACCACACTAACAGCAGAAAGCAAAGAAAAACTAAAGAGCGTCTTGATGAAAGTGAAAGAGGAGAGTGAAAGTTGGCTTAAAACTCAACATTCAGAAAACTAAGATCATGGCATCTGGTTTTATCACTTCATGGCAAATAGATGGGGAAACAATGGAAACAGTGACAGGCTTTATTTTCTTGGGCTTCAAAATCACTGTAGATGGTGATTACAGCCATGAAATTAAAAGACACTTGCTCCTTGGAAGAAAAACTGTGATCAACCTAGACAGCATGTTCAAAATCATAGACATTACTTTGCCAACAAAGGTCCATCTAGTCAAGGCTATGGTTTTTCCAGTAGTCATGTACAGATGTGAGAGTTGGACTATAAAGAAAGCTGAGCACCAAAGAATTGATGCTTATGAACTGTGGTGCCAGAGAAGACTCTTGAGAGTCCCTTGGACTGCAAGGAGATCCAACCAGTCCATCCTAAAGGAGATCAGTCCTGAATATTCATTGGAAGGCCTGATGTTGAAGCTGAAACTCCAATACTTTGGCCACCTGATGTGAAGAACTTTCATTAGGAAAGACCCTGATACTGGGAAAGATTGAAGGTGGGAGAAGGGGATGACAGAGGATGAGGTGGTTGGATGGCATCACCAACTCGATGGACATGAGTTTGAGTAAGCTCCAGGAGCTGGTGAGGGACAGGGAAGCCTGGCTGCTGTAGTCCATGGGGTTGCAAAGAGTCGGACATGACTAAGCAACTGAACTGAACTGAACTAGCCCCTAATAATTTTCCCTTAAGTTGCTGAATGGAGAAAGGAAGGAAGGAAAAAAGGAATGTTTCCTAATTTGGATGAAGCTTTTTAACTTAATCCCACCTCAATAGATCCCTCTTCCACCACTTTCTGCAAGAATTCGTCTAAGCATACCATTTGATCAGGGCCTATACTTATTAACCTGATTTAGTAGCTGTGGGACTATTTGTGGTTATTTGACTGTAGGACTGACTGGCACAAGATCCAAAGGAGCATCACTTGGACATTCATCTCTGGGGTAGCTGAGGAGTAGCAAAGATCTGACTCTACTTTGGGAAGAGCATTTATCAGTTTGCAGACTATGGGTACAGTACAATTTGTCCAGTGTCTGACATCCACTGAATGAAAAAATGAATGAATTTATAAATAATGAGTAGCTAGATGAAAGGCAACACAGATCAGTCGTGGCAATTAATTTCTTAATTCGCCCCTGATATCTCCCTTCCGCTCACTGAGAAAAGAGCTGTATTACAGCATTTGTACATAACCTTTATGTTTCTTGGCTTAAGACAAGACCACTTCATTTATTTATTTATCTTTGAAAAATAACTTTATTCTAAAGCAGTGGTTTCCTAATTCTAGTGTGCACATGAATCACATGAAGAACTTTCTAGAATCTGAGTATCTCACCCCTGAACAGTCTGATTCAGTGGTTCAAGGGTAAAGTCCAGGAATCTGTCGTGTAGAAGATCTTCTATGTATTCTATTATAGACAGTCTCAGGTCACACTTTGAGAAACACTGGTGAAAAGAAATTGGCTCAGGTAGTTTCTGCAATTTCAGTTATTTCTGCCTCAAAAATAGCCCTGTCCTGTTTTCAAGTACTTTCCACTGCAAAACTGTGGCATGTTGTCTTTTAGAATCATTTTCTTCCTGCTAACATTTGCTATCAATCAGTCCTAGAAGATAAGCCCCCTAGAAGATAAGTTACTATGGATATTGGTAACGTTATCGGTAGAATTGTTATTTATTAAACACCTACTACCTAACAGATAGCACGTAAAATATTTTACAAATTTTATTGCTTCTAATTCTTACAACTTTGCAGAGTAGGTGGTATTCCTCTTATTTTACAGATGAGGAAAAATCCTCAGAGAGGTTGTGTAACTTGTCCAAGGTTATGTAACATACCTGACAGACTTGAGACTGAAATTCAAGACAAAGCCATAGCTTTTAAAAACATGTTCTTGTTCAGTTGCTCAGTCATGTCCAATTCTTGGCGACCCCATACAGCACACCAGGCTTCCCTGTTCTTCACCAACTCCCGAGTTTGCACAAACTCATGTCTATTGAGTTGGTGATGCCATCCAACCATCTCATCCTCTGTCATATCCTTCTCCTGTCTTCTATCTTTCCCAGCATCAGGGTCTTTTCCAGTGAGTCAGCTCTTCACATCAGGTGGCCAGAGTGATACAGCTTCAGTTTCAGCATCAGCCCCTCCAATGAATATTCAGGATTGACTGATTTGATCTCCTTGCAGCCCAAGGGACTCTCAAGAGTCTTCTCCAACACCATAGTTCAAAAGCATCAATTCTTCAGCACTCAGCCTTCTTTATGGTCCAACTCTCACATCTATACATGACTATGGAAAAACCATAGCTTTGACTAGATGGAATTTTGTTGGCAATGTTAATGTCTCTGCTTTTTAATATGCTGTCTAGGTTGATTACAGCTTTTCTTCCAAGGAGCTGCAATCACTTAAATTCAGTCTTTTAAATGGCTACAGTCACTGTCCACAGTGATTTTGAAGCCCAAGAAAATAAAGTCTGTCACTGTTTCCATTGTTTCTCCATCTGTTTGCCATGCAGTGATGGGACCGTATGCCATGATCTTAGTTTTTTAAATGTTGAGTTTTAAGGCAGTTTTTTCACTCTTTTCTTTCACTTTCATCAAGAGGCTCTTTAGCTTTTCTTCACTTTCTGCCATGAAAGTGGTGTCATCTGCATATTTGAGGTTATTAATTTTTCTCCCCACCCATCCAGCCCAGCATTTTGCATGATGTACTCTGCATAAAAGTAAAATAAGCAGGGTGACAATATACAGCCTTGATATACTCTTTTCCCAATTTGGAACCAGTCTGTTGTTCCATGTCGGGTTCTAGTTGCTGCTTCTTGACCTGCATACAGGTTTCTCAGGAGGGAGGTAAACATATAACCCAATTATTTTTTAACTTTTAAAGCATACAACTCCCTTATTATTACGTGAAATTGTTAATATTAACAATTATTTCTATGAATTCATTCCCTATGCAAAACACCTTAGTCTATTGTGATTTCAGAACACAGGGCCTTTAAGGATCATCCATCCACTGATGTATTCATTTAACAATATTAAACAGGACTTCTCAAGTGGTGCAGTCTAAAGAATCTGCCTGCCAGTGTAGAAGATGCAAGAGACTTGGGTTCAGTCCCTGAGTTGAGACGATCCCCTGGAGCAGGAAATGGCAATCCACTTCATTATTCTTGCCTGGAAAATTCCATGGACAGAGGAGCCTGGTGGACTACAGTCCAGGGATGTGCAAAGAGTTGGACACGACTGGGTGCGTGCACACACACACACACACACACACACACACACAACTACTATGTACCAGAAAGTGTGTCATGCATAAAGGATACACAGGTGAAGATCTCTAGCATTATGGAACTTGCATGGATGCAGAAATATATATAGGCAATTTTAATACAGAGTAATTGATCTATAAATTTAACATATTTCTCAATAATAACATTAAAAACATCATTTCTGGAATGGGACAAGTTGACTTGAAAGTTCATTTAGAAAAATAAAATTGTAAGAGGAACCATGAAACTCTAGGAAAAGAAGAGTAGCGAGGGTGTAGTGGGCCTATATCATTAAAACAAAGCTATCAGGGCAGTTTGATAAGAACATATGAATAGATGGATTAATGGAGTGGAATAGAGAATTCAGAAATAAACTCAGATACAAATGGGAATATAGTGTATACGCATGTATATCACACCAGTGGAGAAAATACAAGATTATTCTGTAGAGATGTCGAGATGAATGTGTAGCCAACCAGAAAGACAATTTTTAAAATTCCACATGGGTCAAAGACTAAAACATTTAATACAAAACTATAATGATACATAAAGGAAACTTGAGATAAATGAAATGCTGATTGAGGAGGATATAAGGATGGTGGGAGACTTTTATTGCATTGATTTTCTTTCTTTCTTTTTTTTTTTTTTGACAGCACCATATGGTATGTGGTATCTTAGTTTCCTCACAAGGGATAGAACCCATGCCCCTGGAGTGGGAGCATAGATTCTTAGCCACTGGACCACCAGGGAAGTCTGTACCATGTTGACTTTTATATCTTTTAAAACATATTTACAGGGTCTTCTTGGTGGCTCAGAGGTAAAGACTCTTCTGACCAGTGCAGGAGACATGGGTTCGATCCCTGGGCCAAGAAGATCCCACATGCCTTGGAGCAACTAACCCCATGGGCTACAAGCACTCTGCTCTAGAGCCTGGAGTTGCAACTACTGAACCTATGTGCCACAACTACTGAAGCCCATACACTTTAGAGCCCACGCTCTACAACAAAGAAGCTATTGTAATGAAAAGTCCACACACCGCAATTAGAGAGTAGCCCACACAGCAACGAAAACCCAGCACAGCCAAAAGTAAGTAAATAAATAAATCTTAAAAAAACATATTTACAATGTATTATCCATTAAAAATGTTTTTGTTAAGAGTATTTGGCTAGGGAAATAAAAGTTTAGCTGTAGTGTAGTGAGTGAGAGGTAGGAAGTCTTGTGAGGCTGGAAGAGTCAGAAGAGTCAAATCAAGAAAGAACTGCGAGTTGTAGCTTGTGAGATCTTAGTTCCCCAACCAGGGACTGAACCTAGGCTCTCGGCAGTGAAAGTGTGGAGTCCTAATCACCAGATAACCAGGGAATTCCCAGGACTTGACATTTTAAAAATGTGGGTTTTATAGTATGAATAATGGGGAGCTGTGAAACTTTTTAAAGCAGTGGGTTGATAAAATCATACGTGTTTTAGAAAGACACAGCAGGACCCACATAGATAGCAACATATCTCTAAATCTTGACTAGTCCAGTTGGAAATGCCTAATAGGTGTTGGAGAAGACTCTTGAGAGTCCCTTGGACTGCAAGGAGATCCAACCAGTCCATTCTAAAGGAGATCAGCCCTGGGTGTTCTTTGGAAGGAATGATGCAAATGCCGAAACTCCATACTTTGGCCACCTCATGAGAAGAGTTAACTCATTGGAAAAGACTCTGATGCTGGGAGGGATTGGGGCCAGGAAGAGAAGGGGACAACAGAGGATGAGATGGCTGGATGGCATCACGGACTCGATGGATGTGAGTTTGAGTGAACTCCAGGAGTTGGTGATGGACAGGGAGGCCTGGCGTGCTGTGATTCATGGGGTTGCAAAGAATTGGACACGACTGAGCGACTGAACTGAACTGAACTGAATAGCCAGGCTTAAAATCCTGGAGCTTGAAAGGGAGCTATGACTAGAGATAATGAATTTGGGATCATTAGCATATTTTAATAGATTGTAACTGAAGCTCTGTGAGTAGATGAGATCACAAAAGGAGAACAATGTGAAAAGGCCTAAGACAGAACCTAAGAGGCAGAATGAGGAAGAAAAAAAAAAGTTCCCTGAGCAGGATCTAGAGAATAAAAATTTGGACAGTGATGGGAAGAAATTAAGTAAAAAGTATTTCAGTAAGGAGAAAGTAATCCCAAATACCGAAGATTCTAGAGGTAGTCCAGATGAGGGTGAAGTGTGGTTTTCGATTTAAATACGAGGAGGGGCGTATATTGAAGGTCATGGGAATCGTTGAGTGGAGAGTTCAGGTTAAGCCAAAGGTGAAGCGGAAGCATCTTTCCTCCACAGTCGAGGCAACCTGTTTTAAGTTTGCTAAAGTCAGAGAGGAGATTGCAGCAGCTGAGGGAAAGACATGAACTGTTTTCTTCTTAAAGGATCAACTAAGTATATCTAAAATAATGATGATAATAAGCCAATACTTAGGTAGTTAGAGGAGAGAGTGAGAATTTGAGAATACTTAAAACTGGTGTTGCTTCCAGGGGCTCCAAAGAGCTCATAATCATAGTCCTTTATGTCTCAGCACAGAAAGAATTCAGCCAGAGGCAAACTGATACACAAGAAGTGATTTATTAGAATAGGATGCTTGTGAGCCTTACAAGCAGCAGGAGGGCAAGGTGGTGCTATGTCCAGGCTACAGTTTTATAATCAAAGGAAAAGTGGGGAGGGGAGAAGACCTTTGTCTTTCTTCAGTAGACATCATGCTTCTACCATCAGTTCCTACTCCAGGGTGGGCAGGTGAGTTTTCTTGTTCCTATACGATCAAGCTAGGTCCACAAATTATTGTTTTTTACATGAGCAGAGAGTCGTGACCTAGCGATCATTAGCTTACTCAGCTCACTGGGCAGGATGTGGATACCATGCCACCATTCACTGTTTTATGTTTTGGGGGCATATCTCCTGCTTTTGTTGCATGGTTTATTGCTAAGCAAGTCTGCTTTCTTCAAGTCGCTCAGTCCTCTCTGACTCTTTGCGACCCCATGGACTATACACTTCATGGAATTCTCCAGGCCAGAATATTGGAGTGGGTAGCCTTTCGCGGCTCCAGGGATTCTTCCCAATCCAGGGATCGAACCCAGGCCTCCCGCATTCAGGGGGATTCTTTACCCGCTGAGCCACAAGGGAAGCCCCCTTCCTTCAGTAATCATTCACTTAGAAGGGCCTCCCATATTTTTTCTACTTACAGTCCCCTAGTGGCATTAACATTTAATCAACTACTTTATCTATACCAGAAGTGAGGGGTGGGATCCCAACTGATGAACCAACATGCCTTAGATTAGGAGGGATGCCTCTTCCACCATAAACGAAGGGAAAAGAAAGGGAGAAGCTGGCAGATTCTAAAGGTTTGATGCAGGGAAGCTGATGGAATTTCGGTTGGCTGGTTTCTGTTTAACTCCGTAAAATAAGCCTGGGGAAAGGGAGGTGGCCGTGAGCCGAGGTTTGAGGAGAGTGCTGATTTGAAAAGCCGTTTTACCAACTCTGGGTGGCTCCCGCTGGGGCTCGGGAGTCATATCCGGAGGGGATCTCCCAAGGACGCCACAGTGCACTGCCATGGCAACAGAACCGACAGGTGAGGCCCAAACAGCGAGTGCGTGCTAAGTCGCTTCAGTAGGGATTCTAGAGGAAAGAATACTGGAGTGGGTTGCCATGCCCTCTTCCAGGGGAATCTTCCCGACTCAGATGGAATCCGCGTCTCCATGTCTCCTCCACTGGCCAGTTGGGTTCTTTACCACTTAGCGCCACCTTGGAAGCACAACCCCACAGATCTTCACTTTATTACCACACCTTTTGGAAAGCCAGGGGTAAGAGCCAACTCGAAGTGACCGAAAGGAAACCACAAATCCCGCGATATCATAGGTCGTACCCCGTGAGACTGCTCGCAAAGCTACCGCCACGTAACGCGACAGCTAGTATTAAACGTCACTGTCCTGCGACGCTGTCTCTGTAATAGGACGCCCTCCCGGAAGTGGGCTCTAGATCGGGCAGTGAAAGTGGTAGCCGGCTGCTCCCGGGAGCAGATCTCGGGAGGTCGTTGTTGAACTATTTCTCCAAGTTTCTCTCCTATCCTTCCTGCGTCTTCTAGCTCCACGGAGTGAGGAAACGTCTCCACCATCATGGGAGGCGGAGACCTGGTAAGTGAGGGAGCCCAGGGCTTGGGGAGGACTGAGGCCCGAGACCAACTGGGGCTGGGGACGGGTGTGGCAGTGAGTATTCTTATAACGCAGCTGTGCTTTCGGGGAGAGGGAGCTGTAGCGCTGGACAGGGGCCGGATCACTGCGGCCATGGAGGGACGGGGCGGAGACTTGGAAAGGCGTGTGAGGTGGGTCGCCAAGGATGGCAGGTGGTGTTTGTTGGCAGGAAACCCTTCTGGCTGGAAATTCTAGGGAGCCTGGGGACGGTTGGAACCGTGGCTAGGAAAGGAGGTAGGTATGGAGGACCTGTCACGCAGAATTTTTGTATATTTTGTCTTGGGGTACCTCGCCTTTCCTCAACTAGGAATTCAGTCTTGTCCTGCGCTGTAATTGTGGTGACTTGTGCCCCATTCTCCTCATCCCTGAGCCTTGTTCTGGGATCACAGAAGATCTTCCTCCTGTTCGCCTTTCTGTCTTTCACTCCTTTAGTGCAGCATTCTGATCTGTAGTGGCAGAGCTTTCTTCTGAATTCTTTGTTGTTCAGTCGCTCAGTCGTGTCCAATTCTTTGTGACCCCATGGACTGCAGCAAGCCAGGCTTGCTGTCCTTCACTGCCTCCAGAGTTTGCTCAAACTCATGTCCATTGAGTCAGTGATGCCATCCAACCATCTCACCCTCTGTAATCTCTTCTCCTGCTTTCAATCTTTCCCAGTATCAGGGTCTTTCCCAGTGAGTTGGCTCTTTGCATCAGATGGTCAAAGTATTGGAGCTTCAGCTTCAACACTAGTCCTTCCAAAGAATATTCAGGATTGATTTCCTTTAGGATTGACTGGTTTGATCTCTTTGCAGTCCAAGTGACTCTCAAGAGTCTTTTCCAACACCGCAGTTCGAAAGCATCAGTTCTTTGGTGTTCAACCTTCTTTATAGTTCAACTCTCACATCCATACATGACTACTGGAAAAACCATAGCTTTGACCATATGGACCTTTAACAGCAAAGTGATGTCTCTGCTTTTTACTTTGCTGTCTGGGTTTATCATGGCTTTTCTTCCAAAGGGCAAGTGTCTTTTAGTTTCATGGCTGCAGTCACTGTCCGCAGTGATTATATAAGTTTTGTGGCTAGTTCTCATAACCTGTATAGCCACCAAATGGGAACATGTACCCATAAGAACGTGGTGCAGGATCAGAAAAATGCTAATCTCCTGAAAGTGTAGCTAATCGAATCAACAGATAGATTAATTTAGCCATTTGTCTAGTAGCTAAATTAGAGTTTGTCAGATGTTATCATCAACTAGAATGACTTATATCATCAAAGTTAGTCTGATTTAGTGTCTTCAAGTAGCTGCATTTAGGGACAGGAAATGGCACCCCATCCCAGTACTCTTGCCTGGAAAATCCCATGGACAGAGGAGCTTGGTAGGCTGCAATCCATGGGGTTGTGAAGAGTCGGACACAACTGAGCGACTTCACTTTTCACTTTCATGCGTTGGAGAAGGAAATGGCAACCCACTCCAGTGTTCTTGCCTGGAGAATCCCAGGGAAGGGGGAGCCTGGTGGGCTGCCGTCTCTGGGGTCGCACAGAGTCGGACACGACTGAAGCGACTTAGCAGCAGCAAGTTCGAATCCAAAGTTTCTCAACCTCACCACTATCACATTTGAGGCTGGATGATTCTTTGTTGTGTGTGTAGTCCTGTGCATGTAGGATGTTTAGCAACATACCTGGCCTCTGGCTAGTAGCACCTTTCTCCCTGAGTTGTGACAGCCAAAAGTGTCTATAGACATTCCCAAGTGTTCCCTGAGATGCAAAATCCCCTGTATTGAAGGCAAGCGAGAAGGACCATTAGGACAAAGTGGAGGGTGAGGGAGGAAGGGTTGAATAACCTGATGAGGGGAAAGTGAAAGGTTGCTGCTGTGAGCCATGTGTTACGCCGGAATTGGTGACCTCTAGAGGAGAGGATTTCGAACTGGGATCAGAGATGAGGCTTGAGTACTCGGAGCTTTTTGTGTACCAAAGTTTTATTAAAGTATAACAGAGATAGGGAAGGCTTCTGACATAGAATCTGAAGGGGACAGATTGCCCCCTTGCTAGTTTTTAGCAAGCTGTTTTATGTCTGTTAGAAAGCTTTTAATCAGATAAGAGAGATACCTCAAGATTGAGGGAATTTCACCAGGCCTTTCCAATTCTGATCCTCTCCAATTCATTCTTTACATGCTAAGCTGGTCATGCATTTCAGCTGCATATGAATGTTTAATATTTTCTACTGCCAACAGGATAATTCAGTCCCTTAACATGGCTTATAAAGCACTTAACCTGTTGCTTTCTTTACTTGAGTCCCCTTCCCATCAGGTTGCTCTCCTATCTCCAGCCATGCTGAATTATTTGTATTCTGTTCTTTCTCACCACTGGGCCTGCAGTTGTGTGTGCTGTTACCTGTCTTTGGAAATCTACTCCACTCGTCCCTGCTTCCTACATCACTGGGATAATTTATAATTGTCCTTAGATGTCACTTCCTCCAGAAAACCTTCCCTGGTTGGGAAGCTGAACCAATGCAGTGACTCATGGGGAGAAAGGGAGAAGTGAGGCACTCCTTGAGGCTGAAAGGAAAGATCAGAATCAGGGGGAGATTCTTGGGAAGGAAGGTTGAAAGAGGTACCAGGTGTGGTTGTAAACCATGCAAGTTCAAGGCAAGTTCAGTGGACTCAAGGAAAAGAAGGTTGTATTCTTAAGAATGTGTCCAATGCCAAAGGCACTTGAGTTCTTTCACCTTTCAGAGTCTGTACCTTCCCAGTTCTCTGCCTCATTCCTGTATTGTCATCACCAGCCCTCACTTCAGGCATGGCCTGTGGAAGTTAGACTCATACATTTCAGGATAGAAGTAGTTGAGGGCAATTTCAGAGGCGGCCTGTTCTATCCTGAAATTTTATGTACATGAACAACCTCTCCTCTGCCGCCCACATGTGAGAGATTGTTGGGTGCCAACCTCGCCGCTGTTAGAGACATCTTGCCCTTACATGGCTGCCTTGGCGTGAATGGGGTGGGGTGCGGCAGGGCCAGTTATACTCACCACACACCTACTCCCGCCTTGTTTTCTCCCTCGTTTCATTTGCCACAGAATCTGAAGAAGAGCTGGCACCCGCAGACCCTCCGCAATGTGGAGAAAGTGTGGAAGGCTGAGCAGAGGCATGAGGCTGAGCGGAAGAAGATTGAGGAGCTCCAGCGTGAGCTGCGGGAGGAGAGGGCCCGGGAGGAGATGCAGCGCTACGCGGAGGACGTCGGGGCTGTCAAGTAAGCAAGGCGCTGCGGCCATCTGGGCTGGGGGTGTCTTGGCGTGTGGGCAAGTGCAGGCTTGTGGGTGCATCATCCAGTTGTTGCATAATAGCTGGGTAAGAGAATGAGTTTGGAGTTAGTCTGAACTGGGTTCTAAGGCTGACTTTGTAGGAACTAGCCCAGCTATGTAACTGGGAGCAAGTTTGGGAGCCTCAGTGACCTCAGTAGAACCAGGGTGGGGGTGAGAGTACCCAACTCCTAAGGCTTTTAGAGGATCAGATGAGATGACATGTAAAGGCCTCAGTGTAGGCCAAGTTCATGGTAGACAATTGACAAGTAACTGTGACTGAGGATGACTGCCTCTACCCTGCTCTTACTGTGTCGAGGCCACATTCCTGCTTTTGTTAATGAATGTACTGCAGGCTCATTTTAGGGAAGCAGTGAGGTCCCATGGAAGGAGATAGATGTTGTGTCTGTCAGTGAAAGCTTTGTGACTGTGGACAGTCCCATTCTGTTTCCTCTTGTATAATATCGGATAGAAGTAACAGATGATATACCCTACCAACCTCCATAAAAGGGGATAGGAGTAAATGTGTTCTGAGAAAAATAAAAAGCATAAAATATGCAGTGCATTCCTAAATCAGACTTGAGTGAAAACTCTAGACTAAAGTTGAGTAGTCTGTACTGTTCCTGGTGCGTATCCTTGTGGACAAGTCTCCAGGGTGACATGTGACATACTTTCCCCTGTATTGGATATATAGGGCTTTTCCTTAGTAATTTCATGACAGGAGGATTAGTGACATTTGTGTGTGTGTGTGTGTGTGTGTGTGTGTGAGTGTGTGTGTGAGAGAAGAGACACAGACCAAGAGAGAGACTTAGATTCAGTTTATGGAAATGGTATTACGGAATTTAGGCAGGAACAGTTACATTCTTTCAGGAAAATGGATTGGAGAATGCCATTCTGACTTAAGTATGAGTTTAAAATATTTGGAATATTTTAAAATAAAAGGAATTTTGGGATTTTTAAAGTACAACAGAATATATTTAGGGCATTAATATATAAAATGAGCTAAGAGAATTAAATTCTGTACTTTTTTTTTTAACCATAGGCACACATTAAATTATTTTACTTTTCATACTTTGTGTAAATTATATCCTTTATATTTAAAGTAAATCAGTTTCACACATTTGGACTAATTCCTGGGCAGCTTATAAGACATTCTTATATGTGACAACCTTTTAGATTTTGTGAACCCTTGATTTTAAAACAAATGTCAACTTTAGACAGAATATCTGTTAGTCAGAAGAGTTTACTGCCTAACTAACCAAAAGTAAAAAATTATCTTCAAATGTTTATTCAGACAAGTGTTACAGATTATGCACCTGATATGTCAGATATTTGGGGCTTTGCAGAGTCCAGTGAGGTCAGAGCATAGATGAGCAGCTTCAGAGCTGAGAGTCCAGTGTTTACCAAGTTGCTGACCCTCAGGTCCTCTGTCTGCTGTGAATGGGAGGAAGGTGATTTTATATTCTTTTGATTTTTTTTTTTTTGCCCCAGCCCCCTCACCCATATCCTCCAGTATCGTGAAACTCAAAGGTCAACAAGTAGGCCCCTTTTCTCGGTTTCCACTTGCAGATGTAGTTAGATGATCTGCTTGTCCAGCGGACTGGCTTGTGTAGTTCTTTGCACAGTGTCGTGCTTTTCATGTATGCAATAAAAACCCTTTACTGTTTAACAGCTCACTTCTATGGTTCAGATGATCTTTTCTATGTTTATTATGCTTCTCTCCTAGATCAAAGAAAAAAACCTTAACATCTACATTATCCTTGATCTTCATCCAAATTCCTCTTTGCAGTGGAGTGTTGCTTTGGTATTCTCTTTATTAGAAAATTGTGTTTTCCATGCACGGGTCTACACCAGCATTTCTAAACCCTTGCACTTCCGTGTGTCCTTGGGAGATTAGGTAGATGAAGATGGGAGTGAATCCCACTCAGGCCAGCGTCCTGAGAATAGCAGGGGTTGTCTGGGGCAAGGGCATCTGTAGATTTTAAGAGCTCCCTGGGAATTCCCTGGCCATCCAGTGAGTAGGACACCTCTCACTTCTCAGCTTTCACTGCTGAGGGCTCAGGTTTGGTCTCTGGTTAGGGAACTAAAATCTCACAAGCCACTTGCGTGGCAAAAACAAAAATCTCCCTAGGTGAGCCTCGTGGGCAGCCTCAAGAACCTGCTCTATATCCTTAGTGATAGCAACAGCAAAAATCTGTAGATTATTTCATTTTTATATGACTTTTACCCTATATCTTTTCTCATTTAAAAGCTCAGAGAGAGGATCTCATTTCTAAACAATGAGAGTTGGCAGTTACTAGCTCCATTTTATTTAAAAGTTTTATTCGTCTGTTTATTTTTGGTTAGGTCTTCATTGCTGCCCACGGGCTTTCTGCCATTGCCGTGCATGGGCTTCCCACTGCAGTGGCTCCTCTTGTTGGGGAGCACAGGCTCTAGGCCCGTGGGCTCAGAGTAGTGGTACACGGGCTAGTTGCCCCGTGACGTGTGCGGTCTCAGTGTCTGGACCAGGGATCTAACTCCTGTCCCCTGTATTGGGAAACTAGCTCCATTTTAGACGTGAGGATGTGGAAGTGTGAAGAAATAGCTTGCATGGTTACTGGGCTGGTTAGTGGTGGAACCAGGCCAAGTCCAGTGGCACTGGATCTCTGTGATTACAACATGGTTTCTTACCAGAGGGCCTGAAGAGGACTCATATTAGTTGAGTCCTCTTTAAAAAATTTTTTAAATTAATTAATTGATTTATTGTTGGCTGGGTCATTGTTGCTCCGTGGACTTTTCTCTAGTTGTTGGGAGCGGGGGCTACTCTCTAGTTGTGGTGCTTGGGCTTCTCATTGCTGAGCAGAGTCTCTAGAGCTCCAGAGCTCAGTAATTACTGCTCCCTGGCTCTAGAGCGCAGAGTCGGCAGCCGTGGCACATGGGCTTAGTGGCTCCATGGCATGTGGAATCTTCCCAGATCAGGGATTGAACCTATGCCTCCTGGACTGGCAGGCAGACTCTTTACCACTGAGCCAACCTGGGAAGCCCTGGTTGAGTCCTTTGAAGACAAGCTGGAGCCCTGAAGATACTACTTCACAGAAGTGTCTGTCTTCATTTTTCCGTCTTTCTTCTGGACAGGTTTTGCTGTTGTGCCTTCAGGTTCCCAGCCCTCCTACCTTTACATATCATCGCTTTTCTTTCTTTCCATTTAGTTTCTTTTCCCTCATCTCATAACTGCTCCTGCTCTCCAAGGCTCACTGCTCTTCTCCCTTTCTTCTCTAAGGGTGCCTTCAGGGACTTCCCTGGTGGTCCAGTGGTGGAGAACCTGTCTTCCACTGTGGGGGACGTGGGTTCGAGCCCTGGTCAGGGAACTAAGATCACACATGCCACTGGGTAACTAAGCCTGTGCGCCACAAGTAGAGAAGCCTTCAAGCCACAGTGAAGACTCAGCACAGCCAATAAATAAATACATAAAATAAAGTTGTTTTTTTTTTTTTAAAGAGTGCCTTCATTCCTCTGGTACCAGTGTCAGCTTCATGCTGATGACTCCCACGCATGTTCAGGTGTTTCTGCTTCACGTGCCCCACAGTCATCTCCTCACATTCTTAGCTCTCAGCAGCACTGTTTGGTAATTTGTTGACCTCTGTGCCTTATCCGGTAGCCTGTGAGCAGCTCAGCTGCCTGAATCTTTGTCATTTTTCGAGTGTTACTCCTCTCTGCCTGGCACACAGGAAGAATGCTGAATCAGTGTTTACAAATGAATACAAATGAATCCTTAGTCCCTGCTTCCCAATTCATGTTCATGTCAGGCATGTATAGGCATGATCCTTTGAGTCACCTTTGACATGTCCTTTCATTTGCTTAAGTTATGTTTATTTGTTTCATTTGGTTGCATCAGGTCTTAGTTGTGGCACATGGGATCTTTTGCTGCCGGTATACAGGCTTCTCTCTAGTCATGCTGCAAGGCGCTCCAGAGCTCCCGGGCTCAGTGGTTGTGGCCCAAGGGCTTCACTGCTCTGAGGATGTAGGATCTTAGTGCCCTGACCAGGGATCAAATCTGCGTCCCCCCTGCATTGCATGGGGAATTCTTAACCCCTGGACCACCGGGGAAGTCCATCAAACCAATGATTTTAATAAGAAAAGAGGTATCTAAAGGTTAAATCCTCTTATTGGTTTAAATTATTCTTATTAAAATGTGCAAACATGGGACTTCCTTGGTGGTTCAGTGGCTGAGATTCCAAACTCTCGATGCAGCAGACCCAGGTTCATTCCCTGGTCAGTGAACTAGATCCCACGTGTGGCAACTGAGACCTGGCACAACGAAGTAAATAAAAATACAAAACATTTTTTTTTAATGTGCAAAGATAGAACTAAAAAGATATTATTTATGCTTATAGTTGTTACATAATCTTAAAAATCAGTATACAAAAAATGTCATATTCAAAAATCATTGAAACTCATGTTATAGATAGTACTGTTTTGATGAAACTGCTTTGCTGCTTGCAATGTCAATGTGATATTGGTTGCTCCAACACATCCTGTTATGAGTTCAGCGCACCTTTATTGTTTGTTGCATGGAGACCCAATTTTCTCACTACTTTTTCTCTTAGAGCCACAGCAAAATATTTGGCATGATACTGTGACATAATTTGGCTTCCCTCTTTTGGCTTGAAAACATAACTTGTTATGGCTGATCTTTCCTCATTATCCCTTTGAATGTGGTATCACCCCTGGTGCCAATATGCCAGTAATTTCCAAAACACGTGATGAACACCACTGCATATGTGGCCACTGGAATTGTTCTTGGTGATGAGCTGATCCGAAATGTGCATATTAGCTGTTTCAGATTATCCTCGACATGAAGGCACAACGCAAAGACTTCGTAAAGGAGACTTGAGAAGCCCTGAGCAAAGATCCATGCCCCAGGCTGAGGAACATTCTTTGCTCACAAGTGGCTTTAGTTGTGTGGAAATAATCTCTCTGCTAAAATGTAACCTCCATGACAGCAAGTACCATTTCTTCCCAAGTGCCTCATGGAGTGTGGTGTTTAGCCTTTGCTAAAGAGCCTGTAGAATGAGTCCTAGTCTGACCAGCCACACTTTTTTTTTTTTCTTTAATGTTTGGCCGTGCCTTGCAACCTGTGGGATCCTAATTCCCCGACTAGGGATCGAACCCACAACCTTGACAGTAAGAGCATGGAGTCCTAACCGCTGGACCGCCAGGGAATTCCCCTAAGCTGTGCTTATTGTCTATCGCTTGTGTTCAGGTTTTGCAGGAGTCTACATTTTCTTTGACTATTTTTTTTTCCCTTGAACTAGGAAAAAGGAGGAAAAATTGGACTGGATGTACCAGGGTCCTGGTGGGATGGTGAACCGTGATGAGTACTTGCTGGGGCGTCCTATTGACAAATACGTTTTTGAAAAGATGGAGGAGAAGGAGGCAGGCTGTTCTTCGGAGACAGGACTCCTCCCAGGCTCTATCTTTGCCCCGTCAGGTGCCAATTCCCTTCTGGACATGGCCAGCAAAATCCGAGAGGACCCGCTTTTCATCATCAGGTACTGATGAGGGTCTGGGAAGGGGGTTTTGTTAGAGATGCTCAGCTGAGATGTTATCTCACCTCTTGCTTTACAGTTGGGAAGAGATTGGTAAATGTACCAGTCTGGATCAGATTTATCCATTTACCCTTAGCCGTTAAATAACAAGAGGTAGAAGCAAGGTGAGAAAGACTGGCAGCTTCTTAGAAATTTGGAGATATGTATGACCTGCCTCTTGAGAAACTTATATGCAGGTCAGGAAGCAGCAGTTAAAACTGGACATGGAACAACAGACTGGTTCCAAATAGGAAAAGGAGTACGTCAAGGCTGTGTATTGTCACCCTGCTTATTTAACTTACATGCAGCGTACATCATGAGAAATGCTGGGCTGAAAGAAGCACAAGCTGCAATCAAGATTGCCAGGAGAAATATCAATAACCTCAGATATGCAGATGACACCACCCTTATGGCAGAAAGTGAAGAGGAACTAAAAAGCCTCTTGATGAAAGTGAAAGAGGAGAGCGAAAAAGTTGGCTTAAAGCTCGGCATTCAGAAAACGACGATCATGGCATCTGGTCCCATCACTTCATGGGAAATACATGGGGAAACAGTGGAAACAGTGTCAGACTTTATTTTGAGGGGTTCCAAAATCACTGCAGATGGTGATTGCAGCCATGAAATTAAAAGACACTTACTCCTTGTAAGGAAAGTTATGACCAAATTAGATAGCATATTCAAAAGCAGAGACATTACTTTGCCAACAAATATCCATCTAGTCAAGGCTGTGGTTTTTCCTGTGGTCGTGTATGGATATGAAAGTTGGACTGTAAACAAAGCTGAGTGCTGAAGAATTGATGCTTTTGAACTGAGGTGTTGGAGAAGACTCTTGAGAGTCCCTTGGACTGCAAGGAGATCAGTCCTGGGTGTTTATTGGAGCGACTGATGCTAAAGCTGAAACTCCAGTACTTCGGCCACCTCATGCAAAGAGTTGACTCATTAGAAAAGACTCTGATGCTGGGAGGAATTAGGGGCAGGAGGAGAAGGGGACGACAGAGGATGAGATGGCTGGATGGTATCACCAACTCGATGGACATGAGTTTGAGCGAACTCTAGGAGTTGGTGATGGACAGGGAAGCCTGGCGTGCTGCGATTCATGGGATCGCAAAGAGTCATACATGACTAAGCTACTGAACTGAACTGATAGAGTTCTTTTCCCCTCCCCTCTCTCCCTCCCTTTGTTTGGTTGTTTTCATAGCAGGACCTTTTAAAAAGAAACTTTAGAATCTTACTTGAAATCTTAACACAGAACAGATCAAAGTAAAGCTGCATTTTGGGTGTTAAATAAAATCATGTAGTGTGTGTGTTTTAATTTGCATAATTTTATTTCAGGATGTAAGATAGAGCATTGAAAAATGTTTATTTCTTATTTATATATCTTTATATGTACATATTTTCTCCCATTTTGTAGTAAAACATGCATAACATAAAATTTACCATCTTAACTGTTCTAAAGTATACAGCTCAGTGGCAGTAGGCACCTTCACACTGTTGTGCAACCGTCACCCCCACTGTCCTTCTCCAGAGCTTTTTCATCTTTGCAGCTGAAACCTTATACTCATTAAACAATAAGTCTCCATTCCCTCCTCTTCGCAGTTCCTGGCAACCACTTCTACTTTCTGTTTCTATGAGTATACTCTTAATTACTCATATAAGTGGAATCATATGGTATTTATTTTTTGTGTGACTGGCCTATTTCACTCAGCATTATATCATCAAGGTTTATCCATATTATATAGCGTGTGTCAGAATTTCTGTTTTAGAAATTGTGATAAAATGTACATCATGTACAGTTTCCCATTTAAACCATTTTATGTATACAGTTCAGTAGTAGGGCATTTGAATTATCGTGCAGTCAATCTCCAGAAGTTTTTCATCTCTTTGGGTTTTTTTTTTTTTTTTTTTTTTGAGAAGCTTACTGGATCTTCCTCGACCAGGGGTTGAGCCCAGGCCACCGAAGTGAAAGCCTAGAATCCTAACCTCTAGGCCACCAGGAAAGTCCTCATCTTACAAAACTGAAAATCTATACCCATTAAACAACTCTCCATTTCCCCTCCCCCACAGTCCCTGGGACCACTATTGTACTTTCCATTCCTATTGTTGGACTATTCTGAGCCTCCTAGAAGTGAAATCGTTCAGTATTTGCTTTTTTGTGAGTGGCTTATTTCACTTCGGATAATGTCTTCAAGGTTCACCCAGGTTGTATCAGAATTTCCTTCTTTTCTAAGGCTGAATGATAGTTGCAAGTTTATACCACGTTTTAAAATCCATTCATCTCTCATGCCCATTTGGATTATTTCCCCCTTTTAGCTATTATGAATAATACTGCTATGAACATTGGTGTATAAATATGCATATTATTTTATAAACTTTTTTCCACCTAATCATATATATGGGGCATCTTTTTTTATTGCTGACCACGCTTTTATAACATCATTTTTAATATCTATATTATATGGATATACCATAATTTATTTTATTAATATTCTCCTATTGAATCCCTAACTTGTTTCCAGGCTTTCGTTCTAATATGAACAACTTTTTAGTGACCTTCCTTGATTATATCCCTTCCGTAAATAAATAAATAAATAAATAAATTCTTGAGGAAGCATTTGTAAGATTCGAGTTTATGAGTACGTACAGGCTGTGATAAATGTTTCCAAATTGTCCTCCTATGAATATATGAGAATAAGGCTTCTTTAAAGAGGAATCCATTCTCTCTACTTTTCTGTGTGTTATGATGCTAAACAGTGGAGGTAGTATTGAAATGCTGCGTGTGTTTGATCCACAAGATGACATACATTTACTTGACCAATTGGGAAGCCCTGAGCATGAAGCTGAACAAGCAACAGACCAAACTCACTTTCTTGCACAACAAGGAGCCAGTGTGGACTTTTCCCATGATACGCAGTCCCTCATGCAGACTTGGGGAAGATTTCTGACTTTCACACCATCATACAGATTGCAGCATAGGGCTTGTCTGCCTGCATTTAGAAAGAAGATTGCTGCATAGAGTTATGGGGAGTAGAATGAATGACTTAATTCCCTTTCTGAAGAAATAATTATGATTTTTATAACTTCTTCTCTTTCTTTAGGAAGAAAGAGGAGGAGAAAAAAAGAGAAGTATTGAATAATCCTGTGAAAATGAAGAAAATCAAAGAATTGGTAAGTAGTGCATTATGTAAGCATTAAGAGCTACTTAACAGGAGAACTCTCCATTTTTTCTTTTTTTTCCCTTCTCTCCATTTATTATGAGAGGGAAAACAATGGCTTTAAATGTCTTTGTCTTTTAGCGACTGTCTCCTGGTGATTTTATGCAATCTTATATCAAGCTTAGTTATGCTTGATTTTCTCTTTTATGTCTTTTGGTTGGAAATGCAGCATGTGATGTCATTCTTCCAGAAAAAGAGGGGTATTGGGATATGCCTTTGAAAAGCATGATTGTACACTGTGTTCAGGAGATCAGGTGCTATCCCATTCATCATTAGGGCCCATTCATCATTCACATGTGGCAGTTTCTTTTTTTTTAACTTTTTATTTTATATTGGAGTGTAGCCGATTATTGTGACAGTGTCAGGTTGACAGCAGAGGACTCAGCTTTACATACACATGTATCCATTCTCCCCTAAACTCCCTTTATGTGCATGTTTCTTGGATCAATTGTTAAGAAAAGTTTAAAAATTGATCTTGCAGTCCCTAATTACTTTCAGTGGAGTTGAATTCTTTTGACAGAAATTCCTAGGCAGTGGTTCTGGGGACTGTTTCAAAACACAGATTCCCAGCCCCACCCACCAGAAAGTTCATTCAGTAGCCTAGTGGGTGTTTCTGCACAACCAGGGTCAAGACCCTCCACTGTTGTCAACAGGGGGCGGCTGATTGATCATGTCCCAAACCCTTGTAGTCGGAGAGACCTGAAGTCAGGCAGTTTGCACATGACCCTCAGAGAGGCTGACAGGTCTGGATAATCTTACATGGTTATGTTCTGGGTATTTTCTAGTTGCAAATGAGTCTGGAAAAAAAGGAGAAGAAGAAAAAGAAGGAGAAGAAAAAGAAGCACAAGAAACATAAGTACAGAAGCTCAGGCAGCGATCGTTGCAGCAGCGAGGATGAGCGCAGCCGGGGGAGGTGAGAGCACTGAGCGGCCTCCTGCACCATTGATTCACTCACTCTCATTCATTCCACAGAAGTGGACGAGCACCTGCTCTGGACTGAGAACGGTTCTGGGGGCTCAGTGGAGGGTACTGGCACCCTCTGGCTCTCTGCCCATGGAGTTGCCAGCTAGCTAATTAGAGTTCCCTAGAAGTGCTGGCAAGATCCCCAGCAGGGCTGGCTGCCGCTGTGTCAGTCCTAAATCAGACGTCCTGGATGCAACTTTCAGCTCTTTTTTATTTATTTATGTACTTTTTGGCCACACTGCATGACACGTGGGATCTTAGTTCCTTGATGATGGATGGGACCTGCTCTTCTTGCATTGTAAGCTCGGAATCTTAACCGCTGGACTGCCAGGGCAGTCCCTCGTTTCAGCTCTTGATTCTACCAAGACTGAAGTGGGTTTTATGGAGGCTTTTTCTTTTTTTTTAATGCATTAATGGGCCCATCTGGGCTTGTTCTGTCTTCTCTGTGGGAGCCACCAGCGCTGTCGCTGCTGACTCAGAGTCCCTAGAATAGCAGCACGAGGTGAGAGGAGAATGTGCTCGGGCGCTGGGCCTGAAAAGTGAGGCCCACGGTTTTTCACAGGAAAAACATGACTGTGCTGATGCATCTTCCAGCAAAGACAGAGAAACACACTCCCACGTGAGAGCCAGGGGGTGGGAGAGGTCACATTTGAAACAGGAAGCACATTTCAGCACAGAGCTGTAAACTGGACCTTTAGGCGTCATCTTTTTCAATGAGTGTGTGTTTAATCTCTTGATCTCAAAAGAAGATGGCAAATTCTCCCCCTGTTTTGTCCAAAGTCCCTGGATATGGCTTACAGGTAAGGATATGGCTTCTCAAAGGGAGTGACTGTGGGACCATGGAACATGCCAACCTGGCAGCCTTTTTGGATATAGAGCCTTTTTTTTTAACTTTTTATTTTATTTTGGAGTATAGCTGATGTTATGATAGTTTCAGGTGTATAGCAGAGGGACTCAGCCATATATATACATGTGTCCACTCTCCTCCAAACTCCCCTCCCATCCAATCTGCCACATAACATTGAGCAGAGTTCCAGTGCTATATACAGTAGACCCTTACTGGTTATCCATTTTAAATATAGCAGTGTGTACCTGTCCATTCCAAACTCCCTAGCTATTCCTCCCCCTAACCTTTCCCCCTGACAGCCATAAGTTCGTCCTTTAAGTCTGTGAGTCTTTTTCTGTTTTGTAAACAGTTTCATTTCTATCATTTTTAGATTCTGCATATCAGGGATGTCATAGGATATTTCTCCTTCTTTGTCTGACTTTTATTTCCCTCAGTATGACAGTCTCTGAGTCCATCCATGTTGCTGCATGGACATAGAGCATTTTTAGCAGCCAGTCATACACACAGAAAGAAGGGAATTTGGGCAGCAGAGGCTGGGACTGCTGGGGAACAGGCCCCTTCCTTACTCCTGAGCCTCTCACTAAGCTGAAGTCCCTCTGAGTAGAGGGGCTAAACCATAATGGGCATTTAGGCATCTCCCCCTTCCCTCTGCAGGTAATTTACATGAAATGCATACATTTTAAGTGTATGGGTTGATGACTTTTTGATAAAGTCAAGAAGTCTGGACTCCTTTTTTCCCCTCAGGTCCTTTCCTCCGTGTTCTGCCTCCTGCTCCCCCTCAGGCTGTAGAGCAGAGCCAGGGCAATTTAAGTGCTTGGGTGATATATCCTTTTAGGGCATTCTGAGGATGACTTTTGGAGAAGGCGATGGCACCCCACTCCAGTACTCTTGCCTGGAAAATCCCATGGACAGAGGAGGCTGGTAGGCTGCAGTCCATGGAGTCGCGAAGAGTCGGACACGACTGAAGCGACTTAGCAGCAGCAGCAACAGCAGCAGCAGAGGATGACTTTCCTTAGTGTATGTAGCTCTCAGCGATAACTGTATGATGGGATTGGAGTACCCAGTTGGCCCCGTATAGGACCTCAGTGTTTATTCATTTTCTTGTTTCACTGCATCTTCTGAGCTGCTGGACCTTCCTGCATACAGCTTTCCTTCCTTTCCTTGATGATACAGGTCAGGAACTCCGACCATAGCCAGAGACTGCAGGGTTCTCTGATGGCTGAACAAAAGGGAGCGCATGGTTTGAAAAATTATTCCAGGTCCAGGAGCTCCTCTTCCTCACCTCCCAGACATACCAGCAAGAAGAGCACCAGGGAAGCAGGGTCCCGGGATAGGAGGTCCCGATCCCCTGGCAGAAGGTCTCGGTCCCCAAGGCCAAGCAAGCCGTGAGTGTGGGAACTCAGTGGGCAATGACCTGTGGGTGTGGGGCCCTGGTCACATCTGGGCTTTGTTTTTGGCCATATCTGTTCATCAGCTCTTCCAAATGTCTTTTCTTTGTTATTATTGCTACTTTTTTTTTTAATGTAAAGCCCAAATTTCTAGAACTACATATTTGTATGTGTGGAATCTCTGGAGTGAGAGTAATATCAAATCTTATGTATCCTTATGCCTTTATTTTTCTTCCAGTTCTTCCCTCTATTTTCTTCAATTTGGGTTATGATTCTGAAGCTGTTAGCTTTTCTTCCATCTTTTGAAGGAAGCCCCTGTACTGAAAAAGCTTTTATCCTCTCTGCCCTCTATCTGTTACAGGCACAACTCTAAGGTAAATAGGAAAGACAGAGGCCGAAGTAAGAGCCCGTCTCCTAAAAAGGAGGTTTACCAAAGGCGGCATGCTCCTGGGTACACCAGGTGAGTCCAGAGCCCAGGAGGTTCACTTCAGACTCCCAGGCCTGAGTCTAGGAGTGGCTCAGACCAGGGCAAGAGGATAATCTGTATCACCCTTTTTGTTTACCCCTTTCTTACCCCACTGTTAACTTTTAACCATCCACCCTACCCCCCCTACTGCAGGTGAGTCACATTGAAAGGACAAAGTAAATAGTTTTGAACTATTGAACTAATGACCAATTCACTAAGTGACTCTCTGTCAACATCTGTAAACCGCGGTTATTCTCACAGAGATTTCCACAGGAAGCTTTTCTTAAGAGTGCTCCTTTCTTGAGGCATCAGCTGAAAGGGAAGCAAGGTGGTCTCTTTGAGGGCAAACGCCGTAAGATCAACTCTGCGTTTGAGTTAGGTATGGCTTGGGTCTGACAGAACATAGACGTACAGTCTTGGGGCCTGAGTGGAGTTGTGCCCTTGAGAGGCTGTCCCAAAGGGTCTCAGTTGCTCTTAGAAGTTATTAGATGAGGGAATTCCCTAGTGGTCCAGTGGTTAGGACTCCGCACTTTCCCTGCTGAGGCCTTGGAGGAACTAAGATTCGGCAAAAAGAGAAAAAAAAAAAAAAAAAAAGAGTTGGGCAACTTTTGTGTACTTCTTTAACTGCCTCCCCAGTTGGCTGCATATTAGAATCACCCGAAAAGCTTAAAGAAAACCCAAAATCCCATTCCCTGGCGGCTCCTATGACATAGTTTCTGGGAGGATGAGATGGATAGCTAGGATCAGCAACTCAATGGACATGAATTACCTCAGTAATTCCAGTACACAACCAGCACTGAAAAATCACTGAGTTCATAATAGCCTCTTTCAGTCACTATGGCATTAGAAGAGATGCAGACCCTAAGGTCCCTTTTAACTCTTAATTGCCCGATTATTTTTATTTTATTTTGGAGTATAGCTGATGTTATGATAGTTTCAGGTGTATAGCAGAGGGACTCAGCCATATATATACATGTGTCCACTCTCCTCCAAACTCCCCTCCCATCCAATCTGCCACATAACATTGAGCAGAGTTCCAGTGCTATATACAGTAGACCCTTACTGGTTATCCATTTTAAATATAGCAGTGTGTACCTGTCCATTCCAAACTCCCTAGCTATTCCTCCCCCTAACCTTTCCCCCTGACAGCCATAAGTTCGTCCTTTAAGTCTGTGAGTCTTTTTCTGTTTTGTAAACAGTTTCATTTCTATCATTTTTAGATTCTGCATATCAGGGATGTCATAGGATATTTCTCCTTCTTTGTCTGACTTTTATTTCCCTCAGTATGACAGTCTCTGAGTCCATCCATGTTGCTGCATGGACATAGAGCATTTTTAGCAGCCAGTCATACACACAGAAAGAAGGGAATTTGGGCAGCAGAGGCTGGGACTGCTGGGGAACAGGCCCCTTCCTTACTCCTGAGCCTCTCACTAAGCTGAAGTCCCTCTGAGTAGAGGGGCTAAACCATAATGGGCATTTAGGCATCTCCCCCTTCCCTCTGCAGGTAATTTACATGAAATGCATACATTTTAAGTGTATGGGTTGATGACTTTTTGATAAAGTCAAGAAGTCTGGACTCCTTTTTTCCCCTCAGGTCCTTTCCTCCGTGTTCTGCCTCCTGCTCCCCCTCAGGCTGTAGAGCAGAGCCAGGGCAATTTAAGTGCTTGGGTGATATATCCTTTTAGGGCATTCTGAGGATGACTTTTGGAGAAGGCGATGGCACCCCACTCCAGTACTCTTGCCTGGAAAATCCCATGGACAGAGGAGGCTGGTAGGCTGCAGTCCATGGAGTCGCGAAGAGTCGGACACGACTGAAGCGACTTAGCAGCAGCAGCAACAGCAGCAGCAGAGGATGACTTTCCTTAGTGTATGTAGCTCTCAGCGATAACTGTATGATGGGATTGGAGTACCCAGTTGGCCCCGTATAGGACCTCAGTGTTTATTCATTTTCTTGTTTCACTGCATCTTCTGAGCTGCTGGACCTTCCTGCATACAGCTTTCCTTCCTTTCCTTGATGATACAGGTCAGGAACTCCGACCATAGCCAGAGACTGCAGGGTTCTCTGATGGCTGAACAAAAGGGAGCGCATGGTTTGAAAAATTATTCCAGGTCCAGGAGCTCCTCTTCCTCACCTCCCAGACATACCAGCAAGAAGAGCACCAGGGAAGCAGGGTCCCGGGATAGGAGGTCCCGATCCCCTGGCAGAAGGTCTCGGTCCCCAAGGCCAAGCAAGCCGTGAGTGTGGGAACTCAGTGGGCAATGACCTGTGGGTGTGGGGCCCTGGTCACATCTGGGCTTTGTTTTTGGCCATATCTGTTCATCAGCTCTTCCAAATGTCTTTTCTTTGTTATTTCTGCTACTTTTTTTTTTAATGTAAAGCCCAAATTTCTAGAACTACATATTTGTATGTGTGGAATCTCTGGAGTGAGAGTAATATCAAATCTTATGTATCCTTATGCCTTTATTTTTCTTCCAGTTCTTCCCTCTATTTTCTTCAATTTGGGTTATGATTCTGAAGCTGTTAGCTTTTCTTCCATCTTTTGAAGGAAGCCCCTGTACTGAAAAAGCTTTTATCCTCTCTGCCCTCTATCTGTTACAGGCACAACTCTAAGGTAAATAGGAAAGACAGAGGCCGAAGTAAGAGCCCGTCTCCTAAAAAGGAGGTTTACCAAAGGCGGCATGCTCCTGGGTACACCAGGTGAGTCCAGAGCCCAGGAGGTTCACTTCAGACTCCCAGGCCTGAGTCTAGGAGTGGCTCAGACCAGGGCAAGAGGATAATCTGTATCACCCTTTTTGTTTACCCCTTTCTTACCCCACTTGTTAACTTTTAACCATCCACCCTACCCCCCCTACTGCAGGTGAGTCACATTGAAAGGACAAAGTAAATAGTTTTGAACTATTGAACTAATGACCAATTCACTAAGTGACTCTCTGTCAACATCTGTAAACCGCGGTTATTCTCACAGAGATTTCCACAGGAAGCTTTTCTTAAGAGTGCTCCTTTCTTGAGGCATCAGCTGAAAGGGAAGCAAGGTGGTCTCTTTGAGGGCAAACGCCGTAAGATCAACTCTGCGTTTGAGTTAGGTATGGCTTGGGTCTGACAGAACATAGACGTACAGTCTTGGGGCCTGAGTGGAGTTGTGCCCTTGAGAGGCTGTCCCAAAGGGTCTCAGTTGCTCTTAGAAGTTATTAGATGAGGGAATTCCCTAGTGGTCCAGTGGTTAGGACTCCGCACTTTCCCTGCTGAGGCCTTGGAGGAACTAAGATTCGGCAAAAAGAGAAAAAAAAAAAAAAAAAAAGAGTTGGGCAACTTTTGTGTACTTCTTTAACTGCCTCCCCAGTTGGCTGCATATTAGAATCACCCGAAAAGCTTAAAGAAAACCCAAAATCCCATTCCCTGGCGGCTCCTATGACATAGTTTCTGGGAGGATGAGATGGATAGCTAGGATCAGCAACTCAATGGACATGAATTACCTCAGTAATTCCAGTACACAACCAGCACTGAAAAATCACTGAGTTCATAATAGCCTCTTTCAGTCACTATGGCATTAGAAGAGATGCAGACCCTAAGGTCCCTTTTAACTCTTAATTGCCCGATTCCCTAAGTTTAAGGTTTAATTCTGACTGGCAACTTTCCAAAATATCACATATTCCCCTGCCTTCCAGAGGGCGAGGGTATACTGCATGCTATTTGATCTCCTGTTGGTGTCGCTGGGTCAGTTCTTCAGCTGTGCTGTGATCCATGCTCTTCTCAGGGGTGGATGCTCATGACTATGTGTATTTTTTTTAATATATATTTTAAGACTCTTGGTCAGTGCAAGGCCTGCTTTTTCAGATCCTGCTTTGGTTTTCTGTCTCTTTTGCCATCTGCCATCACTTGAATTTGTCTCACTTTGTCAACCTTTTCTTAGGGCTGTTGGAATTTTTGTTGAATTTTATGATTTAGAAAGAGTTAGAATAAACAGGTTCCTACTGTGTAGGACCAATAGACCAATATTTCAATAATTTTTTTTGTTGTCTAAGTGAGTTAGAGCCCTCAAGATCTCAGTCTTCCAAGAATGGAAACACAGAAACAGGAAAGGATGGATTTTGTGATCTCTTTGTTTGGTTTGGTGTTCCAGGTAGTTTAACACTAAAGATATAACCAAGATTTGGGTACTGAAAAAAGAAAGAAAGATTACAGCTGTAAAACCTTTCTTAGCACTATTTATATTGTTTCTCAGATTGAGAGTCACTGGATATTTCCTCAAGGGTCTGAGAGTTCTGCAAGAATTTAAAATTTTTTTGAGTTCTCTTTTGAATGTTTTAATTAGTGATCTGAAACACCTTTCTTGTCAACTGAAAAGATGAAGCTTCTCCCGATTCTCCAATCTTCACCAACCTGTTATTTGTGGTCTTTTTGATGCTAGCCATTCTTCAGGTGTGAGGTGATAGCACATTGTGGTTTTGATCTGTTTTTCTCTGATGTTTAGCAGTGTTGAGCATCTTTTCATGTGCATGTTAACCATCTGTATATCTTCTTTGGAAAAATGTCTCTTTAGGTCTTCTACTCATTTTTTAGTTGAGTTGTGTGTTCTGCTATTGAGTTCTTTGAGCTGTTTATATAATTTGAATATTAACTCTTTGTCAGTCATGTTATTTGCAAACATATTTTTTCCCATTCAGTAATTTTTTTTGTTTTGTTGATAGTTTCTTTTGCTGTTCAAAAGCTTTCGAGTTTAATCTGGTCCTATTTATTTATTTTTCTGTTTCCTTTGCCTGAGTAGATAGACTAAAAAAAAATGCTATGACTTATGTCAAAGAATGTACTGCCTCTTTTCTTCTAGGAGTTTTATGGTTTCTGGTTTTATATTTGGGTCTTTAATCCATTTTGAGTTTTTTTTTTGTATGTGGTGTGAGAAAATGTTCTGATTTTATTCTTTTACATGTAGCTGTCTGGTGTGGTTCTCCTGTGTGGTTCAGTTTCTCTAGAAACTACCAGAGTCTACCCTCTAGAGGGTCTCCTGTAGATGCTTGAGAGAACAGTCACTGACTTCCCCCGAGTCAGGCATGAGGATCCCAGGTTGTCTTAATTGTTCCTTATATAGACTTTAAATTAGTCCCTTTGTTTTCATCCTTGTGGACCACACTCCAAAGTATTAGAGCCTACAGTACCTGAAGCTCTCCTGGATTTTACAGTGTGAATTGCTTCTGATCAATATCAGGCACTTAGGATTCCGTGTCCTCTAATCTGTTAAAGTGGTTACCACTCCTTCATCTTCCTGTGTCTTCTGACAGTTTGTTCACATATATCTTATCTAGAGTTATTTCCTCTTCCATTTTCTTTTTAGTTAGTGGAGTTTTGAAGGGAAGCCTTCACTTTGCTACAGATAACTAAATGTCAGATTTTTATATCTTAAGTTTATTTCTCAAAATTGGGCTCCCACTCCCTATAGGACTCTGATAATTATTTTTCCTTTCAAAGGAGGATCTGTATATCACACCAATTTGAGAAACAATGGATTTGGATGTCTTACATTGGTAAATAGTGATCGAGCTGGTTCATCTCCTCTTCTTCTCTTCATTTGCAGTGAGTGCTAGGAAAGAAGACCTATCTATTACTTACTGAGGCAAAGTTAAATTCTTCAGGCAGCTTGCTTCTAGCTTAGTCCTGAGTGGTATACTCATGAGCTATGTCCATGAACTTCTAAGCATCTCCAGTGGGTAGGGGTAGATGTCAACCATCACATGGATAAACTTGGTTCCCTGTTCTTCTATAAGTTGTTAAACAAACAACTGGAATATAATTGCCATAGATGGAGGCTCCTGATTAGTTCCTATTATGTATTGTTTCAGAGTAATTACTCTAGAGATTATTGAATGAGAGTATGGATTCCTTTACTAAAAGTTGTGAAATTTGAGTGAAACCATCTGATCAAGTTATTAGGAAGGAAGGAAACTCTTGCTGAGTGTGGCACTGGGCTGGGCATTTCCAAGGGAAGAGAGCTATGGGCTGGCGAACCTGGGTCCTACCTGGTTTCTCTTTCTGGGATATTTCTGTTTTTTGGCTGGGAGAGAAGTAGGCCTTAGGGTAATTTTTGTGTTCAACAGAAAGCTCTCATCAGAGGAGCTGGAGCGAAAAAGGCAAGAGATGATGGAAAATGCCAAGTGGCGGGAGGAAGAGAGGCTGAACATCCTCAAGAGGCATGCCAAGGATGACGAGCGGGAGCAGAGGCTGGAGAAGCTGGACTCCCGGGATGGGAAGTTTATCCAGTGAGTGCATCTTTCTCTGCCTAACAGCTTTCCTGGCAGTGGTCCCAAGGAGGCAGTCAGATAAACTGGTTCATTCACTGTGTTCCCAGAGTTTCTGTGTCTGTGCGGAGCTCAGCCCCCAGACACCTCTGTTGCTCTTCTCAACTTCTGACCAGACAGTGGATGTTTTGATTTGAGGGGAGGAGAAATGAATCGGTATTTTACCGAATCTTCTTGGCCTTCTAAGAATTCATGGCTCAGGAAGCCTTTTTCAAATGAGCCTTGGACTTATTTTCCAGAACAGATAAATTTTCCCTTACAAATTTGTAAAAAATTGAGTTCCAGATGGAGTTACTCAAAACTTATCTATGTGGACTTAAAAAGAGCTTGTGTTTCTACAGCCGCTTTATGGCTAATAACATGTTTCTTCTAATTCTGCCAGGTAGTTGACCAGTTGACAAATGCTTGTTACTTAACTTTCCCATTTTCTCTTTCCAGCCGCATGAAGCTGGAGAGCGCATCTACCTCCTCTCTGGAAGATCGGGTGAAGCGGAATATTTACTCTCTCCAGAGAACCTCAGTAGCTCTGGAGAAGAACTTTATGAAAAGATGAAAGCCATCTTCTGTCTTGCTGGTTTTCCTGAAATTTCCAGGGAGGCTGCTGATCCCTTAAAAATTCTCTTTATAAGAGTTCAAATGGCTTCTTTCACAGATGTCAAACCACCACTGTTCAAAGTGACTTTCCTTCATGGATTCCAGAAACAGCTCAGTTCTTTTGAGAACCAATGTGACTTACTCTATGGGACCCTCGGCAACTTATGCTGGGTGCAGGTTGGTTTTTTCAGTGGGTAGGCACTGGAACATCTAGGTGTGAGCACTCATCTTGCTCTGGAGTGACCCTCCCTATGCCTCTTCCCTCCACCTGTGTGAACAGACTTAACTAACGCTACCACCTCAGAATAGACTGGACCTTTCAGAAACCTCTCCCCTCTGAATCACCCAGAAAGATTGTTCTCACCAAGGTAAATGAATACTTAACTTGATTTAGTAGATGATGTGACAGAATGATGTCAGATTAGGGCAGAGCCAAGGCAATGACAAAGAATCTGGAAGGGGAAACAATGCAAAAAACCCCCACAAAAACCCCCTAAATGAACTGTTTAACTATTTGAACTATCAAACTGTAAAATATAGTGTGTGTATATGTATAAATTATAATTTTTACATGCTTTTGGAAAAAAAAGTTAGCTTTGTGAGAATATCTTGTTTGGTAAGTGACTTTACTATGTAATAGAACCTCATTGTATCTTGTTATCCAGTAACACAGCAAGGCAGGTCAGCTTTTCTTTCCTCTGCAAATCTGGCAGATTTTGGAGGGGCCCAGGGTTTGTTGATAGGATCTAGGATATCTGTCCTTCTTTACACAGCTTATAGTTTCTGATGTGTGGGCAGTGCAGAAATGAAGACAAATCATTTTAGGAGTCAGGACTGAACTATCAGTATGCACCCTGGCTCTTAAAGTAGAGTATAAGCTGTTTATTTCATGCCTTCCCTTTTATCATGTAGTAATCTTATTATGAGTCTAGGTTTTCAGGAGTTGTTTGGTATTATTTTTCAGTCAGGTATTAAACAAGCAAAAAAAATCCAAACTCATAGGATCAATCAATCTCCTGTCTTCATCCCTTTCCTGTCTCCTACCAGAAGTTCTCATTTGACTCAGGAGTCCTAGGCACTCTTGATCCACACATTAGCTGGGCTAGTTCCTTGTTCTCTAATTCCTAATTCTTAAAGAATTTGGATTTATATTTTTTGAGCACTTACGCTGCCAGACAGTTATGCTTAAAACCCAGTCTTTCCCCAGAGAGAAAGTAAGATACGCTTGTTATTCAATTTAACACCTTATGCTGCTTCCCTATACTAGGGTTAATTATGTCTTTTATTACTTGGTAATAAAAATTACATTTATTTTTGTAACTGTGTAAAGAGCCACCTGTGCTGAGTACTGAATTCCCATACAGAATAATGTTGATCCACGATTTGTGTCCAACATAAAACATAATTCCGAGAGGAATTATGAAGAAGGCGTGGGCAGTTTACTGAAAGATTTCACCGAGTGAACCAGAGAGTAAGACGATTATAATTCCCTGATAGGTGTCTTAAGGTGCAGGCCCCTGAACTGGACGCTTTGGCGGGAGGCTGGCCACGGTGGGTGAGAGCGGGACTCATTCATAAAACCCGAGACTTCCAGCTGGCTCCTCTCATTGGCCCTGGGGGGAGAGGGCGTGTCCCGCGGGTGGAGCGCGCCTCCGGTCCCAGGGGAGTGGGAAAGATCCACGCAAGGGTGGAGCGAGGGGGCGTTCCTTGCGTTTCCCGGCAGGACTTCCTTTTGCCCTCGCTGTGTTCCTCCTCTCTCCCCCGGGGTGGGGATGGTACGTCCCACCCTCCTCGCATTCCCGCCCCTCCTCCCCTCCGGACCCCTGGTGCCGCCGCCATCTTGGCACGTCAGGTTGAGGGAAGACCCAAACCCTAGCTTTGGGGGTCCCGGTCAGGGAGATGCTCCCGCAGTCGTCTGCGAGACCTACCCAGCCCTCCTCCCCTCCCTGCTAGGGCGCGGGGCTCTGAGGCGCGCGGAGGCCGGCTTGGCTCCTGTCGGGCCCGGGGAGGGGGAGCAGGCTGGGCGGCCCGCTACCTCCCCGGGACGGGCGGTACCACCCAGGCAGGGAGGAAAGGGCCTGGTGACGGCGGGGCTGCGGCACTGCCCGGGGCGGGGTGCGGAGCGGGCCGGCCAGCTCCCTGGGGCGGGGCGG
>SJYC01131113.1:0-13298 GCA_006408675.1 Madoqua kirkii | reverse complement strand
GCGGGGCGGGGCGGGGCGGGAAGGGCGGGGCGTGGGGCGGACGGAACCACCGGGGCGGGGTGGGGAGGTAACGGGACGGGCGCGACCATGGCGCGGTGAGGGAGCGGGGGGTGGGGATCGGTCCGGGGGAGGCCTGGGACCGCTGGCTCGTGCGCCGTCTCGGCCGCCCCCCCTTTCGCTGCCGCCGCCGCCGCCGCCGCCCCGGGCATGTCGTCCAACTGCACCAGCACCACGGCGGTGGCGGTGGCGCCACTCAGCGCCAGCAAGACCAAGACCAAGAAGAAGCATTTCGTGTGCCAGAAAGTGAAGCTATTCCGGGCCAGCGAGCCGATCCTCAGCGTCCTGATGTGGGGGGTGAACCACACGGTAACCAGCCCCTCCGAGCGCGGCCCCGCGCGTGCTCACGCCCCCCGCAGCCCCAGGGCCCTCGCTTAGCAGGCCCAGCCAGTGACGCCTGCAACCCCTGGCCAAGCCAGTTGCACGCCCACCCCACCCTTGCACCTGTCCCAGCCGGGTGTGCCTCCCCGCGCGCCACGCGAGGCCTGGTGTCACCGACGGTGGCGTGCCGTCGCGTCCTCCCCTTCCCTCCAGCCCCTCAAGCTTCATGCATCTGGCTTCGGGCAGCCCCCGGAGCGCAGAGAGAAGGCCTGGGTGGGATGAAAGGGCTTTTATCCCCTCTTCCTCTCTTCTCACCTCGTTCCCGTTAGTTGCATTTGTTTTCCTTCTTGTCCCTTGTCATGGGCTGCCTAGCTCGCTGTCCAATTGAGAGGCAAGTGGCATTAGTCTGCCTGAGTGTTCCTGTTTGTGGTCCTTTGGTTGATGTGGCTGCTCAGAGTTTCCCCATCTTCCAGACCTCCCTACCACCGACTGGAAATCTTCCCTGGATTTCCTCTTTTTCTTCTTGAAGATGTATCCACTGGAGAAGCACAAGGTTCCTTGGACCATGGAAGGACCCATGGGGTCTTCCTGGGTTAGGGGGAAGGGAGAGAGTAACCATCTGAGAGGAGGTGAGGCCTGCTCATGAGGACCATTCATAGCAGAGGACCTGAATTCCGTGGGGTTCATGTCAGAGATGTTGACTTCTCAGGTGTTGTGCTTTCTATTGTATGTAACGATGATTAGGATAAGAGGTTCCCTGGATCCTTGGGAAGCTTTGGGATTGTCCAGTAGCTCCTGTTAGGAAGTTGGAACCCAGCACAGTGTTTGAGCTGGAGGACTTTGTGTCCTGTTTGTTTGGAGTCTTTCTTCTTTCTCTTCCAACTACTTGCTCCTTGCATTCTGACCATTTCATTGAGTCCCTACACCAGAAATGAGAGGAAGTATGAAGACCTGAAATGCCGCTTCACCAGCTAAAAGTTTGGAATGAGGAAAGTGAAGCTAATGGCTTGAGTTTTCTGTAGATATCAATCAGTTCTGTAGGCTCCCTGACTTCTCGGAGCACTTGAAATTGCCCACAAGACCAAGCGATGACAAAGGGGTGCAGGGCTAGCAGGACTGTTTGCTTTGCTTTACTGGAAGAGCCTTGGTTGGAGCTTGACGAACCACAGTCCCAGGCAGGGTTTTACCTCTATCTAATATGGAAATGCATGAGTATGGTGAGCTCTAATGAAGACAACCAAGTTTTCCTGGTCTTGGCCGAGTTACTGTTTCCAGAGACCTCACTGAGGTGAAGGTCCTGGCTAGGGTGGGGAGAACCACTGATTCTCTGTGGTCTAGCTTTATGCCTAGACCTCTGGGAGCTATTGTTCAGTCGCTAAGTGGTGTCCAGCTCTGGGATCTCACAGACTGTAGCCCTCCAGGCTCCTCTGTCCTCCACTCTCTCCTAGAGTTTGCTCAAATTCATGTCCATTGAGTCAGTGATGCTATCTTGTCACCTTATCCTCTGCTGCCCCCTTCTCCTTTTGCCTTCAACCTTTCCTAGAATTAGGGTCTTTTTCAATGAGTCAACGCTTCACATGGAGCTTCAGCATCAGTCCTTCCAGTGAATATTCAGGGTTGATTTCCTTTAGAGTTGGCCTATTTGATCTTCTCTGGGAGCTGCTTTGATCCAATAGTCCAGCAGAGTTTGTTCTGTCTGCTTCCTGCTGCCTCGGGTCATCTGACAATATTGCAAGGGAAACTGGGTCATTAAATATGTGAACCCTATGTCCTTGCCTGGAAATCAATCCTTGATTTTGTTGTGGATCTTGCTTCTCACTAGAAGGCATCCTCTCTCTGTGGAGAACTGGTAGTGGTCTGAAAGTCAGGAATATTACTGCTAGTTGGAAGGGACTTTGAGTCCCTTATTTTATACATGAAGAAATGAAAGCCTGAGTGGAGAATTAGTTCACCTGTGGTCTTTTGCAAAGCAAAAAATGCAGCTCATGGTCCACACCATGGGCTGTATTGGCTGATGATGTGTTTGAATGAGAGGTCTTGTTTTATTTGCCTCCTGTTCCTTGTCCTGCCTTTTGGCCAAGTTCCAGGACAGATAGGAATTATGGTCTTGTTCAGTTCAGTTCAGTTCAGTTGCTCAGTCGTGTCCGACTCTTTGCAACCCCATGAATCACAGCACACCAGGCCTCCCTGTCCATCACCTAGAGAACCTGAATGTATGCTCAGATGTGTCTGCCTGTGCCTGCCAGTTCCCTTGGTGTGTGTGGTACTTGGTTTCCCATAGGCAGGCAGTGAAACTCTGCTAATGAAGAGGTATCCAAGATTCTCTTTGACTAGGCAGTCACCCTCTTTCTTTGCTGACTTTTAAGAAAGTTTGTTCGAGAGCTGTCTGGGAAGACATTGACTTTAAGCAAGACCCAAGCCTCTGGATATACTGAGCAAGTGCCTCTGGGGAAATGTCCTGGGCACCGCAGTCCTTGACAGGCCCAGCTTTGAAGATCAGTTAGTCAAGAGTTTTATTGCTTCCTCTTGACTTGCAATAAAGTATAGGATTTTGTGGGTCCCTGTGTGAAATGGAACATCTCCCCAGAAGACTGTAAAATCTTGGAGTTCTCAAGGGAGTCAGGACCACTTTGTTTTGGTGGATTGATAGCCTTTCTTGGAGATTACCTTCCTTCAGAGCCCACTGCTGCAACTTTTTGCAATCTAAGTTTTTAGGAAAAAAAATCAACTTTTGCTTGTTTCTTTAGTTTCTCACTCATTTAAGCATTTAGACATTGATGGTCTCTGGCTGATGGTGTATGGTAGATGAAGGATGGATACATCTTTATCTACAGCACAAGTCAGTTACCTATTCTCCCATGAGATGGTTGATTTACTTCTGGGTGGAAAAAGAGGCCTTTGAACTCAGTATTGAAACAGGACCTCTTGTCATGGACAAGAGATGCAGCCCCTAGACTTTATGGAGGAAACAGGAAGAAAAGATCAGAAGACTTTGGATTTGTTAGAGGAGAACTAGTAAAGAGAGCGAAACTAGTGTTTTAGTGGATGAAATACAATTCAGGGGGCCTGGAGTTAGGGACGAGATGGCCTGGGAGAAGTATGTAGAGATCAGAGCAGGCAGACGTGGCTTGATAACCTATTGGCCATTTTAGGAACTGGGTATGTATGAAGCCTCACCCCAGTGATCAGAGGAATAGGAGAGGTGGATGGTAATTATGTTTAACCATTTGGGAAGCTGCCAGACTGATTCTTCAAAGTGACTGTACCATTTTACATTTCTGCCAGTAGTGTATGTGAGTTCTAATTTCTCCAAATCCTGTCAACCCTTGTTATTGTCTTTTTTATTTCAGCCACCTTAGTAGATTTGAAGTGGCATCTCACTGTGCTTTGTTTTCCTTTCCTGGATAGTTAATGATGCTGAATCTCTTTTCATGTGTTTATTGGCCAGTTGTATATTTTCACTGGAGACATATTAAGATCCCTTGCCAATTACTTTTTTGCCCATTTTAAAATTGGGCTATTTATTTTTTTATAATCAACTTGTAAGAGTTCTTTATAGGTTCAAGTCCCTTATCAGATACATGATTTGCAAATGTTTTATCCCATGTTTCGGGTTATCTTTTTTACTTTTTGATGCTGTCTTTTGAAGCTCAAGTTTTTAATTTTGATGAAGTCCAGTTTATCTATTTTTCTTTGGTTTTGATGAAGTCCAGTTTATTTTTCGTTGAGTACTTATACTTTTGGTGTCATATCTAAGAATGCTTTGCCTAACCCAAGATCATGAACATTTACTCCTATATTTTTTTCTGAGAAAAACTCAGAGTCTTCTAAGAAAAACTCTTTTAGATCTAATTCTTACATTTAGATCTCCTATCCATTTTAAGTTAAGTTTTTGTGAATGGTGTGAGGAACAGATTTATTCTTCAGTCTGCTCAGTTCTCCCCCACATTCTTCCCCCATTCTGTCCACACATTTTCTTTGCTTAATGCAGACCCAGAACCTCCTTTCCTTGCCTTTTCCTGTTCTCCTGCTGCTTTAAAAATCTTCAGTAAATATTTCTGTTCTATGAAACCTTTGGATGAATTTGTCCTTCAGCACACCTTCTCACCTCACAGAGAACACTGAGACTCAAAAACAGGAGCAGAAAAACCAAGGTGTAAAAAGGAGGAATAAACCCCAGGGGTGGATTTGTTGGCCCTTGTGGCTCTCTGTTCTTCTCTTTTTTTCCTGGAGTTTCTGTCTCACTTGGACCTCCTTGGTCTCGGGAATGTGTTTCCCAACTTGTCAGGTTTTCTGATGGTGGCAGGTAACAAATGATTGCCAGGTGGCCAGCCCATTGCTGAGCCACCCACAGAACCCTGGCACATGTCGGGAAGCTTCTTGGGTAGCAATTCCTATGAAGGTCACACAGGGAAGTTGGAGTTCCCTGGAATCAGAAGTTCACCAGTTTAGAACTAGCGACTGAATTTTCATGTCCAGTCAGATCAGCATAGAGTGAACTCACTGCTCCTAAGTTCTCATACAGCTTGTTTTAGCCTCCTCATTATTTATGCTGATGGCTCATAGAGTTGATCATGTGGATAATCCCAGAACCACTTACATGGTATGAGATACAACAGACTTACCACCCTAATATGTTCTGTTTATCATACCTCAAATGAGTTGCATTCCACAAATGCACTTCTGCTGAAGGTGAAGGAGGTTGGCCCAGAAGTGTGCTAGATAGTAAAGGAAGGCAGATCTTCCTGAAACATTGCTTTAGTCATAGCCTTTCACACTCCAAAGCTTTTTGTCATTCTCTTTTGTCTACCAAGTGAAGTTTATTCTTCTCTCCTGGGCTTTAAGGACTCTTTACATTCTGGTCATAGCCTCAGCAGCTAACCTTAGTCTTTTCCGTCCTCCAGACCGTGAGTCTCTGGCACGGTCACGCCAGCTTTGCCATCTCTTTTTCCTAGTGTTAGTCATCTTCCAGCCCCCTTTTTCTAGCCATCTGACCTTCCATCCAGCGTTTATTGTGTAACTGCTATGTGCCAGCCACTGTGCTAGGGACATAAAAATGGGTGAAACAGTCTCTCCTTTCTCAGGGCTCAGAGTCTAGTGGAGAAATCAAACGTGTAAACAAGTCATTACCCAAGCGAATGTGATAGTTAGGATATAAAGATGATCAGAGGAACAGGTGAGTAGTTGAACCTGGGAAAGACAGGGAAGCTTTCACACAAGTGTTACTTAGCCATATCTTGGATGATGCCCTTAGCTTTATTCCTTCTTCTGTTTTTGCTGCTGTAGTCTATTACCTGAATTGTTATGTGTGCGTACATATGTGCTCAGTCGTGTCCAACTCTGCAACCCTATGAATTGTAGCCCACCGGGCTTCTCTGTCCATGGGATTTTCCAGACAAGATTACTGGAATGGGTTGCCATTCCTATTCCAGGGGATCTTCTCTTCCCAGGGATCAAAGCTGTGTCTCTTGTGTTTCCTGCGTTTGCAGGCAGATTCACTAGCGCCACCTGGTAACTATTCTAATAGCCTTATAAATGGTCTTGCTGTCTCTTATCTTTGCCTTTTCCAAACCTTACTTGATTCCAGAATTATCTTTCTATGTCACCCATCTGATCATGTGAATTCCTGGACTTAAACCTGAGAAGTCTTCACATTGCCTACACAGTTAAGTTCAAGTTATTATATAGTGGACAAATTAAGTTCAAATTCAGCCTGTGTGCTTTAGTATATAGCTTTGGAGTAGTAATTTTCTCTCTGAGCCTCATTTTCCTTCTCTATAAAATGAGCATAACACTTACCTTGAAGATTATTAGGACAGAGGGAAGGAATGGAAAACTAGCTTAGTCCAGGTAGCTGCCCGTAGAAAGGATTGCACAGCAGTGTCAACAGCCCAGGTTTTGGCGCCAGCAGACCTAGGAGCAAATCCTGACTCTGCACATATTGTCTGTGTGACCTTGAGCGAGGTTCCTTGAATCTTTTGCAAAAGGCAAAATCAGATTAATAATATTTCATGTGACTATTAAGTATTAGAAATACAGAATAGAATATATATATGTGAAGATATATGACATGTAAGAATATAGAGAACTGACCACTTATAGACATGCCATGAATAGAAGCAACTGTTATTTACTAATATTGATGATGTCCAAGGCTGTTCACCTGTCTTTCCTGTACTGTTTCCCTCCACTTCTTAGTACCTCTGTTCTATCTTGCTACTCTTCCCCTTGCCCTTCCCCCCTACCAAAAATGGGCAATATGCTTTTTACCTCTGAGGCTGATAGTTCCCACAGCTGGGATTCCCTTCCTTGGGTTTTGTGTTTTGTTCTTTTTTTTTTTGGCGAACTACCTCTTAGGCCTTTCTCACTTGTATTTCTCTATAGCTTCTTTTAGCAACCAGCTCTTCCACTCCCAGGCAGACAGAGTCTTTTTTTTTTTTTTTAATTTATTTATTGGCCATGCTGCACTGCTTTCAAGATCTCAGTTCCCTGACCCGGAACGGAACCTGGGCCATGGCAGTGAAAGCCTGGAATTCCAGCCACAAGGCCACCAGGAAACTCCCAGATCAGTCTTGTCTTAGTCTGCTGTTTCATCTCCCTTCATTCATAACTCTATAGCACTCATCACATTTTACTTGTTATTTGTTGTCTGTCTGCCCCGCTAAACAGAGACCGCATCTTTTCGTTTTTGTCTCTGCAGCTGCTGGGACAGTAATGGCACATAGTAGTAAGGCTACATTGAGAGAAGTAAACTGAATACAAGTTTGGCTGAGTCTCAGATCTGGAAAGACCTTAGATGCCAGGCTAAGGAGTCAAAACTTTACCCTGAGGCTGGTGAGGAGTCATGGAAGGTTTTTAAGCAGGGTAACGTGACCTTGTCGTTCTTCCAGCGTCAAGTGCTCTTGGCGATCCCAGGCGGGGCATTAGGTTCCGCTCTAGCCTGATGTGTGAGCCCTGGGACTGGCCGTGTTTTCACCCTCCTCTGGAACTCTGCTGTTCCGTTTGTCATCCCTGTGTTCTGATTGGCTTAAATGCCCCTTGACTTCAAGTTTTACTGCATCATGCGTTTGTCTCATCTCCCCAATAAGAGGATAAGCCTCCCACTTTTCTGTGCGCAGTGCACACAACGCTCCCTTGCTGCACACACTCTTCTCCCTAACATGGAATGGAGCATGTAGTAGGTATTTCAGCAAGTGCTTGTTCAACTGAAATTGAATAGAACTCTCTGGGGATATAAAATTTAGCACGACTAAAAAAAAAATAGTACAGCTAATCCCTAGAGTGAATCATCTACATGTGGCCCAATGGAAATGAGGGTGAGTCTACATAGTTCAGCTGTATGGATTATTCAGCAATATATTATCTGTTAGAAATTTCCTGCTGTTGGATTGTATAGTTGAGAATAGAGATGAACTGAGAACTAAAAACTGACCAACTTACAACTGTTCAAACTACGCCACACTTTTGACTTACACAGAAAATTAATAATGAACACCTCTTGTTAGAATAATTCATCCTGGCTAAGAGGCAGTTGACCCCTCACAAGTGGGTGTTCTAGTCTTTCCTAGTTCTCCAGTAACAAGCCCTGACCATGGCATAGAGTCTTGATTTTAGCCTAACCCAGATTCAATCAGTAGCAGATACTGAACCTTTTAGTATAAAATACTCTTTGGGCCAATGGTAAGTTCTTTCTAGGATGGAGGTATAAGCTAGAAAAGGAAGAATTGCATAAAGGCCATGAACTTCTTTAAATCTCAGAGCCAGACTTAATATGCCAGGAAAAAGGAAGTGGCACAGCTACCATGAATTTTTCTGTAGGCACGGAGACAAGAAGTGGAATGGTTTCCTCTGTAGGCATATGCTTAACAATCAGGTTGTCTCGGGAGCACTCCCCGGAAGGATAACTGCAGGGTGGTTTTGTGTATGTCTGTCGCGGTTTAGCTAGTGGTGGACGTCTCAGACCTGGATGCTGGAAATTTTAAGCATACAATTTGATCAATTTTGACAAATGTGTATACCCATGGAATCATCAGCCTAAACAACACATAGAACGTTTCTAACACCCTAGAATTTGCACCTCATATGTCCCTTTACAGTTAACCACACAACTGCCCAACCCAGGCTATGTCTTACTGGATTCTCTCACTATAGATTCTAGAATTTCATATAAATGGAATCATAAAAGATGGACTTTTATATCTGTGCCAGTCAGCTTTGCCAGCAGTTTATTGAGGCTCTTGCATCACTGCCAACTTAACACTACTACCCTACGGCCCCTCCCCATACACATAGCCATCGTTTCCCTAGGAGTAAATTGGGTTTTTCACCAGATCTAGGAAGGAATGGTTTCCCCCGCCCAGTTACTGCATTCATGTGAACTTCCTCCATCCTCTGACATTTCTAAATAAAAAAGCTTTGGAACATGAAAGGGGCAGCAAATTAAATGGTATTTCCCCCCACTTATGCTCCTGGAGGAGTCCTAATGACTAGGTTATTCCCTCACTGCCGCATGGGGCCTCATTGAGATAATAGGATTTGCAAGGAAAGTATCCGGGACACCCAAGACTGTATTCCCCCTGCCCCCTATCCATTAAGTCAGGACTGAGGTTTCCTCTCTAAATCCTGAATGCATTAGTGGCAACTGGGTTGAGGGTCAAATGTCAAATACTCTGCTGTGATGGAAGAGGACATCTGTGGCTAATTAGGCCACTAATTGGCTAAACTGGGATGGGGAAGGGCAGGAGCTGCCTTCTCAGCTCTGCATCAGTGGGAGGCCAGTTCCCTGTGCAGCCTCCAGCTCCCTGAAGGGGATGAAAGACAATGAGAAGGTTCTTTGCAGTGGGGGCAAGGCACCCCTCCCACGTCTCCCCCAGTTCAGCCCAAGACAGGAGGTGGCTTTAGGAACTGGCCTGATGAAAGCAGTTAATCAGGAGAGTGAGAGTGAGCCAGTAGCCAGATGTCTACCTCTTCTCACTTTAATTCTTTACTTTGGAGGTAAGAATTATACACCCACATAAACCCACCCAGCTTTTTTCTTGCCCCAGGCTGCTTTCTGGAGTGATCTTTAACTTGTATGAAGATGTTCAAAGGCCTCAGTGAATACTCAACGTATATTGGGTGATATTTATTCACTGATCCATTTATTTTTGCATTTGATAAATACACTTACATAGCATCCACCGTATGCAAATCATGGTGCCAAGTAGCTTGTGTGGAGCCTCCAAGAGTCAGGTGGATGATCTTCGCTTAAAAGGGTCAGTGATATGATCTTGCCTACTTATAGTCAAGCAGGCTTGTGAGGTTTATGAGCATTAAATACAGTGTGAGGGAGGCTGTGAGATGGCCAGAAGAGGGATACAAACAGCTTCAGGAATTCTGAGATGGGAAAGAACATTTATAGTCTGGAGAATCATGAAAAGCTTCCTAGAGGAGGTGGGCCTTATCAGGTGGGGAGAGTTACAATAGGTAGAGATGAAGTTGGGAACATATTAAATATTTGAAGAGAAGAACAGAAAGACAAGAAGGGAATCTGCGGACATGTCTTTGGTGAGATGGTGGCGTCTATGGTGTAGCGTGTTATCCGTCTGAGGCAGGTGGCCTGGCTGAGAACCTCATTTTCCCTTTGCTTTGCAGATCAATGAGCTGAGCAATGTCCCTGTCCCTGTCATGCTAATGCCAGATGACTTCAAAGCCTACAGCAAGATCAAGGTGGACAATCATCTCTTCAATAAGTAAGTGGCCTGCTGCTTGGGTCTTGTAGGTAGTTCTTTCCCTGAAGGCAGAGAACCTCCCAAAACCTCAACCATCTTGGGGCAGGCAAATGCCTAGCATGGTGTAAAAGCAACACCTGGATACAGAGCTGGAAAACTGGCTGGGAAAACGTGTTCACTGTGCACCTCTCCCCCTTGTGCTGTCCTGTCATCTCGGTCCTCCATCAGCCTACCTTCCGTGTCCCTCAGGACTGTGGCTCGGCGCAGGGTGATTCATCTAGGGCCAGTTTAGGTAACAGTGAGCTGCCCAGGAGCTGAGGTGTCTAGTACGAGGCTGACAGCAGTGGCCGTATCTTGATCTTAGTCTGAGGCAAGAATTGCCAGGCATGTTCCTGACCTGGGATGCAGCCAAGCTCCTTTCTTTCCAACTAGTGTGTGAACAACAGGCTGAGCATGGTGCTCAGGGGTGCTATCTAAAATCGTTTTTCACAGTTCTGCTCATTTGGATTAAAACTGGTGTCTCAGATTTTGATGGAGCAGCCATTTCCCTTGGCACAGTTTGGGACCTCCTCTAAGCCTTGTAGAGGCTCTTTCATCCTTCTGTGGGTCACCCAAGAAATACGTGTTGTTCACACTCTCTTCCTTTCTGCATTTGAATCTTGGTTCCACTCTCCATTGTCCCACAGTCCCCACCACCTCACCAGCTGAATTCTGTCACCCCACCATTCCCAGACTGTTAGCCCGGAGGAGAAGCTTGATTTGAAAACATCTGTTAGTGGCCTCTCTCTGCCATAGTAAGTAATAACATCATGTTCTGGAAGCTGTCTGTCTTCATAGCTGTTACTTGCTAAGTGGCCACCTGTATAGAAGAAAAAACTATGTTTCTCCTCTATTCACACACAACTGCTTATTTCTGACACCAGATATGTGGGTTTCCCCCCACATCAAGCAATTCTGTAGGACACTAACAAGGTGTCCTGCAGTTCAGTTCAGTTCTGACTCTTAGCGACCTGAAGTTAGCATCTCAAAGGTTAAGGACTGAGTCCTGCAAACTATCCCCCGACCCTGCTTCAGATGCCAGTCTCAAGTCTAGGTTGTCACTTGTCCTCTGAGCTATTTGCTGTATAGGTTGGAAGTTCCCACGACCTTCCCCATTGGGAGTAATCTCCCCATTGGGTTGGATTACTTTGCTTGAGTGGCTCACAGAACTTGAGAAAACAGTTTACATGCTAGGTTACTGGCGTATTATAAAAGGATGCAACTCTGAAACAGTCGAGGGAAGAGAGGCATGGGGCAAGGTATGTGGGAAGGGGCAGGGAGCTTCCAAGCCCTCTCCAGGTACACCACCTGCCCCAAACCTCGATGTGTTCACCAACCTGGAAGCTCCCCAACCCTGTCCTTTTGGATTTTTATAACAGCATGATTGAGGAAGTCACTGGCCATTGGCAGTTGATTCTGCCTGCAGCGCCTCTCCCCTTCCTAGAAGGCAGGGGCCTGGGGAAGTTCCAACCCTCTAGTCCTGGTTGGTTCCCCTGGCCATGAGCACCCATCCTTAGAGGTGTAACAGAAGTCACCTCATCAACATAGATTCAGGTGTGATTGAAGGGGGTTTGTTACAAAAACAAAATACATCTTTATTGCTCACCACTTAGCAAATTCCAAAGATTGTAGGAACTCTGTGCCAGAAACAGGGACAAAGACTAAATATGTATTTGTTATATTCAGTATCACACCACTTAAGGAAGGAAAGGCAACCCTAACCTCTGAGGCAGGAAAAGGGGTTGTTCTATGCCAGAGGTCAGGGCTCCGATGTCGACCGTGTACCACATTGTACCAGGGGTCCGTGGTATCCACCACCGCATTGACATTTTGGCCTAAAGTGAACTTCCAATATCTTTGTTTTTCCTTTTTTTTGTTTCTTTTCACTGATTCCTTTTGTCTCTTCAACAACTGTTTATGTGCTCGTTATTAGACTGCAGTGCTGTTTACTATGAGACAAGGACCCGCGTTCATGAGAAGCCACTACTTTTTATTTCCTTGAAGTCTCCTATCCTGGAGTAATCAGAGGGACATATTTCTATTTTTTTCCCACCTCAGTTTTATTGAGATATATTTGATATACAGCACTGTCTTAAGTTTGAGGTGTCCAGCATGATAATTTGACTTATATAATTCATGAAGTGATTGTCACCATAAATTTAGTGAATATCCATCATCTCATATAGATACAGAATTAAAAGAAAAAGAAAATTTTTTTTCCTTGTGATGAGAATAGAGGGACACATTTCTGAAAGGGTGTTCCTAAGCAGGGTGGCTATTGTCAAGATGGAGGGTTTGGAGGAGGCATCACTTCAGGTAATTCTCTTCCCTCCTGAAAGTCTGTGGATTGACTGAGGAATGGGGAGGACGTAGATTGGTGCAGCAGCCAGCAAACAAGGCTTCATAAAAAGATAGGATCCCAGTCAGTCGACTTAGGAAAGCACCCACCCCTTCCATCCCAGTGGAAGCCAAGGGCAGGACCTCCTGGGTGTGACTGTTTTCAGGATGTGTTGATTAGAGCCTCCCCAGAGGAGCGGGGTCCTTTGATGAGAAAAGCCTTTCCCTTTAGCAGTCAGACTGACATTTACCTCACAGCAGCTGTTCACATGCAGCCACCTTTCTGTAGCAAGTTCAGCACTTATGAAGGAGGGCACACACTCAGTCTCACTTCTCTGCAGGTAAGTTTTTTTTCCGCTTCAATGTAGGTTTTATGGAAAGATAACATATACTCAGAAAAAGTACACAAGTCATAAATATACAGCTAGATTAATTTTTTACAAGGAATTAAGGAATGTGCACAGGAATTTGAAGTTTTGAAACTTTCACATGCTCAGAATCACCTGGAGTGTATGTTAAAAATGCAGCTTTCTAGAGTTACCTCCAGAATGTTGGGGGCTACATTTTAAGCACTGCAGATTGTTCCGATCCAGGTGACGTGTGGACCACAGCTTGAGAAGCCCTGATGTATGAATTAGAGGAGCAAGGAGTTCACAGAAACATGTCTCTCCTTTTCCCCAGAGAGAACCTCCCCAGCCGCTTCAAGTTTAAGGAGTACTGCCCCATGGTGTTCCGAAATCTCCGGGAGAGGTTTGGGATTGACGATCAGGATTATCAGGTATGGAGTGTCTTTGCAAAATCAGGAGGGTTAGGGAGTGGGGGGCGGGGGGGTGG